>VYZR01049311.1:51141-66053 GCA_013400675.1 Oxylabes madagascariensis | reverse complement strand
ATACTGTGATTGCAATACATACTAGGAACTGGCAAGCTCCTAGAAATAAGCCTGAATGTTTTTTTTCAAGTGGTAGGAAGGAATTTAAATTATACTTTGGTGGCTTTTCCATGTGTTATTTTGAGCGCAGTCCAGAGACTATGCAACCATTTGTACCTTCTTATCCATTAATTAATTTGAATTAATGTCTGTCTTAAATTAAAGACAATTTATCCTATTGCCTGGAAACACCCTGGGACTTTGACCAGTTACCTTGGTGACCTGTTCGAAGAGGAATGGTCTGTTCTTGACTCGCAGCTGCATTTCTTCCAGCTCCTTTCTGTATTCTTTTGTTCTGTCCTGCAAATTTTGCCTGAAATGGAAAAATTGCCTGTCTACTATAGGTTCCCTCTGACTGTAGCTGATCAGGAATGATGAATTCTCAGTGAGTGTTTCATTCTTTAAATCACTTTGGTAATTCTCTTGATTCTGAATGCTGGGAAAAAAACCCCATATTGCAGACAAGTTATGGACCTATTAGCAAAGCTCTTTTAGACTGCAAGCAAGGAAACGGTGTTCAGATTTTTAGAAAACCTTGTCTCTTATGTGTTCTTTACCAAGTTACNGCCCATGTGGACTACCAGACCACATGCCAGCTGGGAATTTCATTTCTGTAGTCCTCTAAAGAGAAAAAGCAAAATTTCAGCCAAGTGTGTAGTTTCCAAACCAACTGGGAGACAGAGCAAGACTTAGGAAAGAAAGAAGACAGAGAAACATTTAGGAAACATATTGTTGATGTAGTTGATGTGATGAGGGAGAACACTGGTGTTTTTTCCTGCATATTGTTCAGTAGTTGTACAGTCTTGTAGACAAACTTTTCTACCTACCTAATAGCTGATTCTCTCTTTCTTGTTGCATCTGTAATATGCACAGGAAGGGTGTTGGAAGAGAGAGAGGAAAGTCCAGGCAGAGAGTGACTTTTTTGCACTGAAACCTTGGAAAGCTTCTGAGAATCCTGAAAGAAATGAAAATTCACTCAGTGTATTTGTTCACAGACAGTTGCTAGTACAGAATCTCCTCTGTTATTTGCCTACCAAAGAGAACAGCTGGGGTATGAGAATGCACTCACTCTTCTCTCTTTCATGAGCAGAGATTTACATGTGGATGGGCTGAGGGACAAGGGGAAGGAGACATGATTAGAGCTATGAAAGGGTGACTGTGCCTTAGCTGTCATAGCTCATCTCTGTGTAGAATTTTGTTCTCCCATTTGGCCGAGAATTCTGCAGTACTCTCAATAGAAGGGCAGAGGTCACAGGATGTTAAGCATTAATAATTAAATACTATAAACTTGAGATGTTGATATCTTGATAGGAGAAAGCAGTACCACAGAAATATCCTGATATCTCACCTTTATCTTTTCATTAGCCTGCCTCTGCCTGGCATGGAGATTGGAGGTTCTTAGCTTGAATGGTTTATTACGAACTGGCTCTTTGATTTCTTGTCTCCTTACTGTTTTCCTCTGAAACGCCCAGTAAAGTTCTTCAAAATCTGGTATTGTTGGATTAATCCTTGGTTTGAAGCTGAAACTTTGGTCCTGTAAGAAGCCAAGTCTTTCCTGCTTAGTTCTGGTGGCAGTTCGGGACTGAGGCTCCCTCCGACAGTTGCTGGTATCTATGGGAGCTACGGAGCCCTTGAGCAAATCCTTTGCTCTCATTTGAATACGGATTTCCCTGTAGAGTTCGGCTTCTAAAGGATCAAAAGGAAAGCAATGAGAAGAGTATGAGTGACATCAAAGCCTGTGAAATTGCCGCTGCTGAAGTCTAAACTTTCCATTATGATGGCAGCTACGCATATCAGAGAGACCAAACATCCTGTGCTCTCCTTACCTGTTTTTCAGCCCCTATCTCCTCTGCCTCCCAGGGAAAAATAATTCAAAAATACCAGTAAAACCATGGTAGGGTATCTTTCTTAGGCATTAATTTCTAGATCTCTCTTTTACTTACTGAAGTAATAACTGAACAGGACTTCTCCTATTCTTAGGGGTACCAGGTAACTTGTGGCCTTTGTCCCCTTTGTCTTGCAGAAGTGTTAATCTTCCACACTAGTCTCATACTTTTTATACGGGACTTACAGCCATGTTGACTGTGTGGTACAAATGAGTTGTTCAAGTATACTTGTAACAGATGATGGCTTTTCTATGTAATCTCCAGCACTAATTGTCAATATTGGAAAAGCTTTTAAGTAAGGAACATTTGATGGATAGATCACATTTTGTGACAAACTTTCCATGGAATATGTTTCAGATTATAGCATCAAACTGAAGTCCTTCTCTGTGCAGCACTAAATATTTGTGAAAATGCAGACAGTTGGCTGGGGGTTGATTTTTTGCTTTTAGGAAAAAAAAATCAATACTGCTATTTGCAAAATAAGACGGTTTTGAGTCAATTTATAGATATTTATTGCCTGAAGTATGAAATGTTCATTTCTCCTCCCTTCTCATATGCCAGATAGAAATAGAACAATGTTTTGTCCTTTGCTGCCTTTTACCTTTCTAATCTATTTAGGTTTGCACACCCCAACTGAATGTTTTCTGATGAAAACTGAACTGGTGTATCCTAAAGGAGAAATCACTGGGAAACATTATAAAAGGAGAAAAGGATGAGAAAAGCCATGAGAATTATTAAGGACTGGCTTAGTTCCCACATTCAAGCGTGAAGTCTGAATTGCTTACTTCAAAGTTTCAACTGTGGTGGCTTAAGCCATCTGAAAGCAAGCAAGCATCAGTAACATTTCCTTGGCTGTTCTTCTGACTAGAATGGTCCTGGCACCTAGTTCCCCTGTTTTAGCACTTGAGCCAGCGCAAGTGGGAAGGCAACTGGAAACATCAGAGAATGGCAGGAGAGACTGGACTACTATATCATCACTTAGAACCAAACTAATTGCCTGATTTGGGGTCAGGAAATATTTTTCTCGTCTCCTAGGGGTTCTGTGCAGAATGGATCACTTGGGTAGGAGTAAAATTGTCAGATCTAAGATACTGCATGGACCTTGGAGACCTATGGCACTACATCTGTCTTCATGTTTGTGCCACAAATCATCTCTGTCCCTTTAGTGTCACCAAAGGTATGGAATCCAGTGCAGGGAAAGATTCCCAAACTGTCATGATCTGCAGCAAAATGGATATGGAAATCTGTCTGAAGAGCTCAACGTGCCCATGTTTTCTGGGGAGTGGAACAGAACTGCTGATGTTGACACTGATACACGACTACTAAACTTAGGGCACTGTACTGCAAGGGTATCTAAACAAAATGTAATGACCAGTTAGTTACACACAGGAGACTCGACAACACCAGGGGACACTGGCCTTAGGCTCCAAGTGATGCCCTATGGGCCACGATCTTACCTCCCAGCATGGAGACAGCAAGGGACAGGCAGGGAGGTGCTTTTACAGAAAGAGCCCTGGCATGTTACCTTTGAGTTTATCTCCAAGAAGTGAGTCATAAGTAGATTTAGGAACTTTTTTACTGGCTTGCTTCTCTTTGGAGCTCTTATTTGGGGTTGCTGCTGCCAGGAATTTTTGTCTGATAGCTTCTTTCTTTTTCTCTTCCTTCTCCAGAAAACTGAAGGGCCGCTGTGTTGAAAGTAGCAGCTCCTTTCTTTTCTGTGTTGCTGCTTGCCTGCGAATCTCATTCTGCTCCATTATTTCCTGATAAAGGGGCAGAAACACATGGGCAGGTACAGGCTGTGCCCGGAATTGTTTCTGACATTCAGCTTCATCCTGGCTTTGCCTTTTGTCTCTTTGTTTGTCTAGTTCAAGAAACATGTATGACTTCATCAACTCGGACTTTTTGCGAGCTTCCCGCAGTGTCATTTTGAAAGGCTGAGGGATGGTGATGGAAGGAATCCAGGGAGATGAAGCGCTTTTTGGCCTCAAGCGGGACTTAGGAAACATGTGAGGCTTTTGCTGATCCCAGGTACTGTCTGAGGTGAGGTCGGTCAAAGAACTGGACTGCCTTATGTTACCAGATGTATGACTAAGACAAAGACATTATGAAGGGGAAATAAGTGAAATTATTAAAAAACAGAGTTAAAAGAAGGGAGACACTATTGATTGAGAGAAAGACACCATAGGCTGAGCTGGTTGTTAAAAGACAGGCCTAGGGTTTGTCATTTTCAGGCTTCATATTTCGCTTTGCTACCAAAGTTCATGAGCAGAGCTTTGCTTGTTTTGTTTTCCATGTACAAAATGGAAGTTAGGCCTACTTAGCTTTGTCATGCAATTTATTATGCTGCTAGCACTCTATTGCCAGAAACGCCACAAGCAAACCATAAAGTTCCAACTTTACGGTTATCTTGCTAATAACTACTCAACATAATAGACAAATGTAGGAGAGGCAATCAGGCACACAGATGCACAAATCCTCACAGTACCAAACACGAGCATTCCTGGGATGCTGATGGGAATGTCATTACAAGAAACTGCTTTAGTGTGATGCTTGAGAGGTTCAGCTAGAAACTTTGTACCTAAGATGACCGTATTATTGATAATAAGAAAAAACCCACCTGAGACTAGCCTGGGTCTCATTAAAATAGCAAACTTCTCATAGGATGTCCGAGGGCAATTGTGAAAGTGAGGGGAAACTTAGGAGATTTTAGGAAAGGAATAAATGCAGGCAAAAGGAAGGATCAAGGTGAATCAGAGTGGACCAAGAACAGGAAAGGGGAAAAAAAAAAGGAGGAGACAGAAGGTGCAGATCATGTGTGAACAGACTCCTGGTCAATACACTTGCTGGTGATTGCTGCAGTTTCTTCTTCATAAACTATTTCCTTTGTAAGAGTGTGCATGTGTTACCTGCTAGTGAATGCCAAGCTAGACTAACTACAAGGAAAGTCAGCTGAGAGCTCGATCTTGGAAAGACCACAGCTGTGAAGACTGGATACTGGATAGAAATGTGTGTGATCTGCTGCCACATTTGAAGCATGATTAGCTGATGAGTGAGGTGGGGATTTGTGCTGTTCGTGTTTTATGTGAATGCTGCTTATGTGGGCACCTACTGACCCCATCCTCCCTGCTGTGACTACACCTGTGGCCAATGTTTTGGCACTATACACGTGCATTTTGGGACTTCATGCTCCACCTCCTCACTGGCCAGAAGGATGAGGAATCCTGCACTCCATCCTGCCATCCTTACCAGGTGTCATCCTACCTGAGAGCCTCCCTCAGCTTCTCACGCAGAACCTCCGCCTCCCTCCTGAAACCCTCCAGCTCCTCATCTTCTTCGAGCACCCCGAGGTCACCCCATAACTCTGCCTGGCTCGGTACGCCCGGTTCTAACGGAGACCGCCGGCCCCCCATCCCGAGAGGATGCTCCCAGCTCCTTGCCCGGCGGCGGGAAACGCAGGGGTCGGCGCGTTACAGCCTGAGGGGATGTCGCGTCACCTGGAAGAAATAAAATAAATCGGGAAGTGCCTGTTTTGGGGTTGCGACCCCGCCTCCCCGCCCGGCAGCGCCGCGGCCGAGCCCCCGCTCGTCTGCGGGCCACCTCCTCAACCCGCCCCGCCCCACCCCCGGTCTGCACCAATCAGCGCGGCCAGCGGCTCTCGGGCCCGCCCACCTGGCCTCACGCAGCCAATCAGACGCGAGGCCGGCGGCGCGCGCGGCCGTTGTCATGGTTGCGCGGCGCCACTTCCGCCCGCCGTCAGTTCCGCGGCGATGGCGGCGCTGCGCGGGCGGGCGCTGCTGGGCCCGCTCGGGACGCGCCTGAGGGCCGGGCCCCGCGCCCCGCTCCGCTCCGCCGCCTCCGCCCCGCCGCTCTACGATGTGGTGGTGTCGGGCGGGGGCATGGTCGGAAGCGCCATGGCCGCCGTGCTGGGTAAGGCTGTGACCATTCACCTGCAGTGTGAGATAACTTTGTGTAGGATCTCAGTGTCCAGGATCCTGCTGTGGGATCTCCTCGATCCTGCGTCCTTGTGTGACAACGCTCTAAAGTTGACCTAAAGCTGTTTGGTGAGCTGATCAGTGATGAGCCTAGCCTAGCCTAGCCGTGTGCACGGCTATTAATGGAGCCACTAATTCGAGTTTTATAGACAGTAGTGTTTTTGTCAAACGTGTTCATCCTTAAATAACTGGTGGATAATGTCACCCATAGCTGAAAATGCTTTTCTGGTTATAGAATCACAGAATAGGTTGGAAGTGACCTTAACTATTACCTAGTTCCAACCCCCTGCTGTGTGCAGGGACGCCTTCCATAGACCAGGTTGCTCTGAGCCACATCCAGCTTGGCCTCAAACACCTGCAGGCCTGGGACATTTACTTCTCTGAGCAACCTCTTCCAGTGCCTCACCACCCACACAGCAAAGAACTTCCTCCTAATATTTAATCTAAACCTACTCTCTTTCACTTTGAATCCATTCCCCCTTGTCCTGTCACTACATGATCTTGTAAAAAGTCCCTTTTTGTCTTTCTTGTGGGCTCCCTTCAGGTACTGTAAGGCCACAATTCAGATACCCCTCAGTCATCTCTTTTCCAGGCCGAACAAACCCAATTCTCTCAGCCTTTCCTTGTAGGAGAGGTGCTCCATCCCTCTAATTGTTATTATCTGATCCCAAGTTTCATTTTCTAACCCTGTATTTTAAACACTGGAATACCAAGCTAAAATGGATTTCTCCTTCCTTTGTATCATTGAGATCCTGAGAGTACTGGCTGCTTCTTTATTTGCAACATGGATTCAGAAGGGTGCTGTAGTAACAGAAACCTAAAAAAATCGTGCACAGAAGAGCAAAGATCCTGAGCAATGAGTGCTTTGCAAGTGTAAGGGTTTACTTTGCAAGCTTAAGTTCTGCTTGTATTGTTAAACAAGAGCACAGTGGATTTGAGACGGCATAAGGATCCCCTCCAGCAGTGATATCTCAGGCTGACAAGCAGGTTTGGGACCTCTCAGGAGATGAGGTTATTACTGTACATAATCTAGAAAATATGCCCAGGACATTGCTGTCTTTAGGGCTGCTGTAGTGGTAGGGACGTTGCAAGTGTGGCCAGCTCAGCTGCAGTTTACTTGAGTCTTCATTTTTTTTTCAGTTCTCTTTAACTGGAAGTTTAAAGTCTAAACTGCCTGTGCTATTCCATTGTCAGAATACAAGGACAGAGAAAATATTAATGTAATTGCAACGTATCACAGAAGTTTTATTTTGATCTCTTCTTCTAAAAGAAGAATTTATGTTTAAGCTCTGGAAAATGTGTTCTGTGCATGGAGTAAACATTGCAGATTTCAACTGATAATACTTCAGTAATTAATTTTCATTTTAAAAATGGCACAAATTTGTACAAAAATTTGTAAGCTTTATGTAAAAGGAAAATATGTAATCTTTGCTTTAGCTCCAGAAGAGTTATCCATCTCAGTAACAGGACTGTAGTCATAAGGTTTTAGCATACAAAAGTACACTACAGTTTACCTGCCTGGTAAAAACATGTATTGTATATGTATTTCTTTATTAAATATTGCATCTACTCTGTCTTATTACAAAAACTCAGGTGTTTTATTTTTGAGATTTTTGGCTGGAACATTGTAACAAAGCATGTATTTACTTATTTTAGGGCATGACATCCACTTCCATGATAAAAAGATTGCTTTGCTGGAGGCTGGTCCTAGGAAAGACTATGATCACATGCCAGACAGTTACAGTAACAGGGTCAGTTCCATTTCCCCAGGATCAGCAACCGTCCTAAGCAGTAAGTATGATTTTGTTGTTTGCATTTTTAACACTTATATTTGAGGTGGTTTTGTTTTGACCGTGTGCTGCCTTCACCCTAACATCAGTAGAATTATTTGCCTTTGTCTCTAGGTGCTGAGTTGTGGTTATTAAATCCAAATTCTCTTGATAACAGGGATCTGTGTTCTGGTATCTTGGTCTGATTTGTTATTATATAAATATTTGTGACTTTAGCCTATTGAAAGGTTGTAAGGTGCTCTCTACAGTACCTGCAGTGTTCTATTCACAAAAGAAGCTTAGTGCTTTGTAGTCTGGTAACTCATTCCTCAATAAATGAGGATTAATTGTCATTTTAAAAAGATATTTGAGCCTTGATTCCTTATGGAGAAAGCAATGTTCTGTACAGTAATGGCTGTGCATTTCTGTGCCTGTTTTGTTACCCAGTGATGAGACAGTAAGAGTTGTCTGTTGGGTCAGAGACGCATGGAGAGCTCTTGTTTCTTTTCTGCTGGCTTGTGTTAACAGTAAAACAGTGTGATTCTGGAGCTGTGATAGCAATGAGGCAGACCTGGCCCTGTCTAGGGATGGTGCAAGCCAAGCCTGAGCATAGTCAGGGAAGGGTGGAGGAGAATATGGAGTGAGCTTCAGTTTTGTTTTGGTCTCAGGGTCACACGTGAACCTATATCTCCGTGTATTTGTGTCCTTTTTCTGTTTCAGGTTGTGGTGCCTGGGATCATGTCTGCAGCCTGAGACTGAAACCGTTCCGGCGAATGCAGGTGCCTGACTTAGGGCTGCAGATACACCACGTGTCTGTCTACTCTGAATCTCAAAAGTACTTACATCAATGATACAAAGGTTTTTCTTTCTATGGTAAAGGGCAGGTCATGCTTATGTTCATTTCTGTCCCTTTCTTGTGGGTAGCAGTCTCCTCAGAAATACCTGTCCTCAGGGTCTTGATGTTATGGGCTGAAAGGTGGATTCCTAATGGCAGCTGTAGATATTGAGGCATGGGTATTAGCCAGGAAATAATGGTAAAGGGTGTTTGGCTGGGATAGAATTTCTTCTCTTTATGGTAGCTTGTGTGGGACAGTGTTTCAAAGTTGTGTTGAAAACTGTTGATAACACAGGGATGTTTTAGCTATTTCTGAGCAGCGCTTACACAGTGCCAAGGCTCTCACACTGCCCTGCCAGTGCAGGAGGTGCACAAGGAGCTGGCAGGGTACACAGGCTGGACAACTGACCCTGACTGATAATCCATACCATATGGTGTCACACTCAGCAAGAAAAGCTGAGGAAAAGAAGGAGGAAAGATGGGAGGTTTGGAGTGATGGTGTTTGTCTTCCCAAGTAACCGTTATGCTTGATGGAGCCCTGCTCTCCTGGAGATGGCTAAATACCTGCTTGCCCTTGGGAAGCAGTGAATTAATTCCTTGGTTTGCTTTGCTTGCGCATGTGGCTTTTGCTTTTCCTATTAAACTGCGTTTACCTCAAACCACGAGTTTTGTACTTTCACCTTTCCAGTTTTCTTCCCCATCCCAGTGCAGGGGAGTAAGGAAGCAGTTGTGTGGGGCTGAGCAGCATGCTGGGATTAGCCTACAGCAAGGTTGTAGGGTGGCTTTATATGTCAATTATGTAACAGGAAAGTAGGGATAAAAAACTTGACTTGGAATTACTTTTTGAGCTTAAGCTAAATCATTTAATGAAATTAGTTCTGTGGTGCACTTAGTAGCTGGGAATGGACAGTAATCCAGGATGCTTCCTCTAGTTATGTATTTCTAGATTACTGTGTCTTTTTGTTGTTAAGTCCCTGAAATGGACTTGTTTATCACATAGTTTCATGTAATGTATTTTTTCTTCGTAGGTGTGGGATGCTTGTTCAGAAGCCATGATCGTTTTTGAGAAAGATGACTTAGATGACATGGGTTACATAGTGGAGAATGATGTCATTATGTCTGCTCTCACAAAACAGTTAGATGCAGTAGCAGGTAGTGGACAACTTCTTCAATGTTTTATTTCCTCCAGATAGCTTTCAGTTACTTGCCTGCTGTTGTGTGTACGAAGTCTTGAGAGGGAGAAATTTGTCTAAGAAGTAACTCTTGAGAAATGGGCAGTTTCTGGAATCGGGAAGGGAGGGAGAAATCTGACTTCCTAAGGCTACAGAGCAGGAAAGCACTTGCATATGTAGTTCTCCAGAACACAGTCTCTCCAAAATTGGACTTAATTAAAAGATCTGTAGCTCCTTGTCCAGAGCAGGCCTTGCAGTGACAAGGGGTTGTTCATATCTGTTCTTTGAGGGTGCCTTGAGAATTGTAGGGTGAGCTCCTCAGGTGCTGTTAAAACACGCGTGGCCATGGCTGTTGTAGTGATGTTTCCTTTTTGCCTGTCCATGACATGCTGTGACCATGGTACTCTGTGTTTCCATCAGACCGGGTGGAGGTTTTCTACAGGAGCAAAGCAGTTGGGTACACCTGGCCCCTTCCTTCCCACAGCTGTGACACGAGCCCTTGGGTCCAAGTTGAGTTAGCTGATGGACGCAGACTTCAGACCAAGCTGCTGGTAACTAAGCTCTTCATTTCTGTTGATAAGGGATCATCTGTAACCCAAGTCCTTTCCACTGGATTTGGTTCTGATTTGTGTGTGCCGCTCCACCCACATGGAGTGCTAGAGTGAGGTCAGTGGCTAACCTTGTCAGAGAGGGTGTGGGATCCTGGGCATGATCTTCTCTGCCTGGTGCAAGGAGATGCTGTTGAATTCAAGAAGAGCAGAAGGGGCCGCCTCTTCTTTTTTTGGGGTTGTTTGGTTTTTTTTCTGAATGAACAGACAATATATAGATGCCGGCTGAAATACTAGCTCCTAGTCTTTCTAGGAGTTGCTGAAGAAGTTGCTTTGCATCTCTTTGTTTTACAGATTGGTGCGGATGGTCATAACTCTGTGGTCCGGAAGGAAGCTGAAATTAAGAACATTGAACATCAGTATGACCAGTCAGCTGTGGTGGCAACTCTCCATTTATCTGAGGTAAAATTTTGCTAAACTGACTCTTCCATAAACAGCAGAACCTAAGAGCGTGATCTGGCTTGCTGTCCACTTGCTTCTTTCCACTATAGGCCACAGACAACAATGTAGCATGGCAGCGGTTCCTTCCCACTGGGCCAATTGCGCTTCTTCCGGTAAGTGGTCTGTATTTTTTTAAATGTTTCTTAAAATTTTTGTAGCCTACTAACTTTATTTCTGTCCATGCCTTTCTGTGTTGGTTCTGTCTCTTAAGAAATTGCACATCTGCCCTTTACTCTTCATTTATTGTGTTTTCCCCTCCTGCCATCCCACTTTATACTTGGCATTTCCCACTTGTAACAAGTTGGGCTGGAACTGTAATTTCAGAGGGACTGGTGTGAGGCAGGGCAGTGGGGAAATCTTTGCACAGAATATTTATTTTTGCTTCTTTTTCTCCTGATATTTACCCTTGACATTCTCTGAAACTAGCTGTCTGACACTGCCAGCTCTCTGGTCTGGTCTACATCTCATGACCACGCATCGGAACTTCTCACTATGAATGAGGAAAGCTTTGTGGATAGCATCAACTCTGCCTTTGTGAGTATCAGCCTTGTGGCAGGGAAGAGGGCTTTAAGAAATAGAATGGAATCCTGTAGCTTAAACGACAGTAAAGGGAGAGGTGGATTCTGAAGTTCCTTCCTCTGGTGAGAATGAAACTAAGAGGCACTTAGCAAAGAAAAGATAACCCCTTGGGACTGAATTAGGTTACTTCTGAAAGTCACAGAAGTTGACCTAAATTTCCAAAAGGCAGGAAGAGTAGGCTCATCTTAGTTGGAAATTTGTATGTCCTAAAATGGCGAAGATAGTTTTTTCTGCTATATAGTTTTGTCCAAGTGGTTAAAATTCAGTATTTGGAACTCAGATTTTTTTTTTCAACTGGATTCTTTTAAAGCTCTAGTTTGGGTCAACTTCCAAAGATTTGTTTGTCTGTTTCAGTGGAGCAACATAAATCACTCCAACTTCATTGACACTACTGGGGCCATGTTCCGTTCTGCCATTTCACTCCTGAAGCCCTCAGGGACTGCAGTCCGTCAGCTGCCCCCAAGCGTTGCTAAAGTAGATCCAGAGAGCCGAGCCATGTTCCCTCTTGGAATGGGGCACGCGACAGAGTATGTCCAGCACCGCGTGGCTCTTATCGGGTAAGGTCCTCAGCAGGAGCCCTTGGGTGAGCGGGTGGCATGTGGTTAGAAATGATGGGAGAGGATAGCAACTCCCAGTCAACAAGTTAGATGATAGAAATAATATATAGTTCCAGTTTGACTTTACCCAGGTCCAGTTTGTTCTGTATGCTCTCATGTCCTTTTGTATGAGTAGCTTTCTGCCCATTATCTGTGCTTTCTGTGTAAATTGAAAGATAATTTTCCCTTTCCTGGTTTGTACAGTCCAGTGAAACAATCCAGTATCTCATGCTGGATTTTTACTGCCCCTTACATTGTACCAGCCATTCTGTGCATCAGTTTGAGTTTAAACTCGCCTTTCTTGAACACAAATGACAAAAATCACTCCATATGGGATGTCAGAGACTTTCGTATGGTGGCCTATTCAAACAGGAAAATACCTCATTTCTTATATTCTAAGGTCGCATGTACTTTCTTCTCTGCCCCAGCTGCAGTATGGAGGTAGCTTTTAGTAATTCTTGGATGCTGTGCTACACTTCTGTGTGGTACACTTTTCATCTTTCCAACCTGTGAACCACTCTATGTTTGGGAGCACGCTGTGCTTCATAGCTTGGTAAAGTACATGATTTTGCATTTCATATCAAAACTTCATTTAATTTCTCTAACTTTGTGACTCTCATATCAATACTTGTCTTTGAGCTTTACAGGTAAGTCTATTCATAGAACTCGATTTTGTTTCTATTCAATGATAATCCCACCTCTCCTTTATACTCATGATGTCTGTCCACTTTGTGTTTGTGCAGTGTGCCATTGACAGAACTCCTGTTGTGCTGACGTCACTTAAAAAACATAAAGGCCTGTTCCACGCATGATCTGAGAGGACTTTGGCTAGTCACCTCTTTATAATTTTTCCTTTCAGACCTGCTTTTTGTTACCTCCCCTTTGTCTTGCTTCTTACAACTGGAGAGGCAGTCAGGTAGTTCAGCATAGCATGCAAGGAGGTACTGGATAAAGCGTGTATGCAGCTCTAAGGTGGTTCATTGCAAAGAGGTGAGGAGTGCTACACTGATCCCTTCTGGGGTTTGTCAGCCACTGTGGCTTTCTTCAAGAAGGGAAATAAATTTCTGTCTTCTCTTGCTCCAGGGATGCAGCACACAGAGTCCACCCACTTGCAGGCCAAGGAGTGAACCTGGGCTTTGGTGATATTGCATGTTTAGCTCATCACCTCAGTACAGCAGCCTTCAGCGGGAGCGATCTGGGTAAGGACCCAAGCCAACGCAGTGGCAGTAAGAGGATTTGTCTTCCAGGCCTTTGCTGCAGTACCTCTGGTCAAGCATGCTGCTGTCTTGTCTTTGAAAGCTTTGTTGAAGCAAAGCTGTTCTGATGTCCACTGGCTGTGGAGCAGTTCACAATTCTTGGATGCAGTTTCCATCCCACAAATCTTAAAGCTGCTTTAAAAAAAAATAAAGCTCTGCAGGATGGCAGTTAAGAGACGTGGTGAGATGAAGAGCAGTAGCTGGTGGAAGGAGGTCTTTATTGAGATGGACCATTTTTCTGTTCTCTTTCAGTTACCAGAGGAAACTGCTCTATAGATAAGATGCACAATTGTTTGTGGCACATCAAGTGTAATAGAAGCATTCAATTATCTCTTCCAGGCTCCTTAAAACACCTCCTCAAGTTTGAAACAGAACGTCAGCGGCATAATGTCTCCTTAATAGCTGCTACTGATGTGCTAAAAAGGCTGTACTCTACCACACTGGCTCCTCTGGTGTTGCTGAGGACATGGGGATTGCAAGCAACAAATGCCCTGCCTCCTGTCAAAGTAAGGATCTCACTTCAGTGAGGGCTGTACGAATTGTCAAAACTATTCACGAAATATGCACAGAATGTAAAGATCTTTGTTTGTTTGTTTTAACAAACAAAATTTTTGGTTGGAAAATACTAGTTTAAACTGGAGGGTTTGTGTTCTGAATGGGCCTGAGGAGTTCCTAAATAACTGATGGCTCAGTAGTGATGTGTTTTTGTTTTTTTTTTCCTGCAGCACAAGAGAATATAAAAGATCTGTCTTATATTCTGTATCAGTCATTAGAAGTTAGAGGTCATCAGAAGTCTTTGGCTTTATTTTGCTATGGAATTACAATGTCAAACCTTGAATTGTATTCCAGCAAAGCACAGAAAAAGCAGGCCTGTGAAAGACACATCTTCACTAAGACATTGGGTGACTTCATAGATGCAGTGTGCAGCCCACACTTTCCTGTTTCTGTGCTGTTTTGCCTTGTGAATTGTTCCCTCATGGCAGAAGTTCAAGTCTCTAAAATGGAAATTACCTGAGGAAGGCAGTGGTGAGGAGTTTGTCTTAAACACAGACCCTCTGTTTGCAGTGTACCTGCCTGAACTCCTCACCCTCTTGACCTAGTTGCTGGATTTTTGTGAGGTTCCTTAAGCCCTCTGCTCTCAAAGGTCCCAAGCACCAGCAAATTAAGATTCTCATTTTTGGATGTCAATTTTTATTTCATTTATTCTCCATCTTCATATTAAACACAGGTGCCCTGTGTCCTTTGTGTTATGGTCACAGTTGAGACACTTCCTCAATTGAAAATCAGTACATTCCTAAGGCAGAGCAGCTGCCACTGGCACGGTGTCTTCAGTAAGGAAGACTATGCTGCTGCTTCAGTGCTCAGAATTTTTTTTTTCTCTTTCTCTGTTTAGAAGGAGAAAACAAACAAAGATGTCTTTTCTGAGCACAGAACCCATTGGTGATACCAGTTTTGTGCTACTTGGGAAGGAAAGGAATGGCACAATTTTGTTAATCTTCTAGCACGTAGGGACAGGCTCTCTGCATGTGACTAGAAAGACTGGCCAAGAACTGTTGTTCATTTGTATGAAAGGGAAGGTGCCTGAAGATGTGTTCTAGAACACATGCTTATGAATTACTTCTCTTTTTCTTCTCTTTTAGGAGCAAATAATGGCTTTTGCCAGCAAGTGATCTGTTGTCAGTCTGCCTGTCAGCAGCTTGCCTATGAATGCATTGCTCTTCAAAGGGACTTCAATCTTT
>VYZR01049311.1:0-17098 GCA_013400675.1 Oxylabes madagascariensis | reverse complement strand
AGCCCTGGCTTCACAGACTCAAAGATTTCCCCTTCCACCTCTGGAAGGTTTTCTGCACAAACAAAACGTTACACGATACAGTCAACAACCCAAATCTTATTCTTTAATTTCCAAAAGGTTGCCCTCAACTCCTGTAAAGTGACTATCCTTGATTCTCCTTGCAAACAAGATTATTCCCCTCCTTAAACAAGCCTTGCTGCTTCACTTCAGGAACATATTTAGCAGAAACTTGCCCTTGTTACCTCCAAGTTCACAAACAATTTATTAATAACAAGTTTTACAATAAAAGGTATGTTCATTTAGCATTTGTGAACTACAGTAAGTTACAACAATGCAGCATAACTTGCCTATTCTTAATAAAATTTCTTTCCCTTTCTGTCCTTAAGCTAATTGTGAAACACCAGTGCATATTAAGACACACACAATCAACTCCCAATTATCCTTAGGTGATTTATCCAACTCAGAACAGAGCTGACTGTGCTCAAGTACTTGGCTGAGAAGCCAAACAAGTTTGGCCACTGCTCCCAGAGCAGTTTGGGTGCAGAAGCTATCCCTGAATATTGCATATTACAAGCCAGGCTGAGTCCAACAGAACTGAACCTTCTCGCAGCAGTCCTTCCAAACTACAACTGAAGTCATGCAAAGACACATAAGTACTATGTCCCAGCAACCAGCCTTCAACCTTTGCAAACCTGCTGGCTCACTGTACTCAAGCTAATTCATCCTCCTGAATCCTGTCACATGTGCAGCCAAAATTGCACCATGCAAGCAACAGATACACTGGAGTGTGGTGCATCTCAGCACAGTTCTCCTGGAAATGGCTCAGACCTTCAGGACTTAAGAACTCTCTAATTTACTGATTTTAATTTGCTACAAAATGTGACAAACATATGCAGAATTCAAGTATCTCTTGATAAAATTTAAGGTAACATGCAACCTGACAAAACCAGCATAAGTATCTTTTCATCTCAGTGAGATATTCCTTTTAAACAGCTGCATAGATGAAAATGTTTGAAAATTTAGAATTCTTCAATATACCCAGAATTACATCTCTGAGACTCAAACGACCTACGAAAAAGGCATTTACACAGCAAAACACCAAAAAACGGACAATAAACACCTGCAGGAGGACCATTTGAAGGACAAACTGTAGAAATCTTCAGCTGCCCCCAAATGCTGAGCTGGCAAAAAACAAAACTGTTTTGAGAAGTTGAAACCTAAGGCAACATTCATGGGGGGGTCTTACCTGGGCTCTTCTGCACAAAGGTGTAAATATGAATACGGGTTCCAGTGCTTCCTGCGTCAAACATGATGCCATAAAAAGTGTTTGCTTTGGCATTTATAGGGCACACATTAGGTGGAAAGAAATCCTGAAACCACATTACCCTGTTTGAATGCGAAAGAACAAAGGGCAAAGAGGAAAATGCCAATGCTATAAGGATGGGAAGTCTGGAAGATGTCATCTTGCCAGGACTCCTTGAGGCTGTCAAGCACGTATCAGCTATCACAGGGCTGCAGAAGGTCCTGAAGAGTTAAAAAAAAAAAAAAAAAGAGAAAAAAAGAAAGAAGGAATGGAAATTACCAATTCTCTCCTTTAAAACTCTGTTAAAAAAGAAAATAAATAAATCATTCTGTACACATACATTCTCTCTTTAGGTGCTTTTCAACACCTCATCCAAAAAGAGTTGTTTTATTGCACTTAGTGCTACAACGACATCTAACTGATTTGTTCTTTCAGAGTAAAGGCTTCTCCATTTCCCAAGTGCAGAAGAGATGGAGTAGTTTGCTTTCCAGTATTTCTAGTTTTGACTTTTAGACAATTTCCTTCACTTATTTGTCTTGCCGATTTTCAACACTCAGAGTCTCCAGAACCTCCCAAAAGCCCAAATATTATCTGAAAAGAAGCATTGCCAGAGGGGAACTCTGGGCAGAACCACTTTAACATTTACACACTTGAGATGCTGTGGCAGAACACAAGTGTTATTCAGAGTCACAAACAAAGAGAATTTCAGCTCAGGCTAAGAACAGCTGCTGGGAGAGATTAGCATACAGAGAGAATTCCAGCAGCATCCCCATCTCTGCGAAAAGCCTGTTCTGCCACACGAGGAGCTGATCTGAAGTGCACCTGAGCTCTGCCTCTCACTATTTTTTCATATTTTTCTTTTCTGTCTTTTTGGTTTGGTTTTTATTTTTAGAATTACAAACAGCAACAAAAGAAATCATAGCAAAACGCACGCACTCTTGCAAACCTAAAGCAGTTGCCCCGAACACTCAGGTTGCTCACACAGCTTCTAACAACAGTTTCACAAGGCAAAGCCTCAGAGCTGTGTTACACAGTATCGGATATCAAGATAAAACTACATCTCCCCTTAACACCTATCCCTTGCATGTATTTTTCCTAAGATATGCTAATAAAAGACATGGGCACAGAAATCATGTGGTGCCCAGGTAAAAAGGAGGAGAATATATAGGCATCTTTAACAGCAGAAAAGAGCATGTGGCCAGATGTCCCACCATATGCAGTATTGCCTGCACCAACCTACACACAGAGCACTCAGCACACAGAAGGTGCAAACAGCTCCTTATCACTTTCCAGACACTTGGTAACACATCCATCCACCCACAGCACTGAATGTTCTACTTTATATGGCTGTTCATCAGCTCTGCCCAAGACCCCTGCCCACTGCTTGCTCTTACATTTGACTGTCTTATAGCAATTTGCTCAGCCCCACCATGTTCATTCTCTTGAAATCTTTACTTGCTGTCTCTATCCTACATGTATTCACTCCTAAACTCTCTCCTTTCCTTTCCTATGTGAGTCTGCTATAGCCTCTATTTCCACACACCTTTCTCCTACACCCAAAGAGCTCACTTATACTCCACTACCTTTTATGCCAGATTCAGCCCTTGTAAGACATTTATTACTTCCATCCTTCCCCTTTGTCCCCAGTTACAGCGAAGGGAGATTTACTTCTACCTATTCCTAGCAAAAAAAGTCACCTACCTCAGGCATCTCTCTCACTCCAGTATGCTGCTATGCCCACAGCCAACAAAGCGGCTGCACAGCCCACTGCAGATGGGTAACCTCACCTGTCTGCTGTGACCTTTATTTTTATCCTCCTGTTCCAAACAAATGCAGAGAGATGCGGGCAGAAGCACGGACTGCTGATCCTCTCTGCCTCAGAAGCACACTCTGAGAAGAACTGACCACAGTTCCACTAGCAGACAACAGCCCTGGCCAGTGTCTGTGACAGATTAACTCCATGTGCAGTAATTTCTAAAGTATCCACATTTTACGTGGAAAGGAGTAAATATGTAATTCTGTAACAAAGTGCTCTCCTGAAGAGACTGGACGAGAAGTGCCAAGCAGTTTGGCAGTTTTGTAGCTATGGATTTGTACTAAGATGCCGCTGGCATTACCCAGGTTTGCTTCATTACAGCAAGGGAGGGCCACTGAAAATCCAAGCAGCTGCGCTGCTTTAACAGAATATAAAGGTGCATTAGTGAGAGCCACCCTCCAGCGGGTTTGAAGAGGTATTCTTATTCTCATGCAATATAAAGACTTTGTTTAATTAACTATCACAAATACAACTCAAGCACCTGCCTTAAGAACAAACTCAGAGTCCTATTACAAACAGCACATGTGATAGTTATGTAAGCCTCAGAATCTCTGATGATCCGAAAATATCTGAGCAACTGCCATCATTAACTCATACTTTCCTTGCCAGATCTACGAGAACCTTAGACTCGCAGGAAATGCCCTCATGAATCTTCGCCTCTCTATCCCTTCTCAGATAGCCACCACCATGTCACACTTTCTGTTTTCTGCATTTCCCCACTTTTTTTCTTTCCCTTTTTATACTTCTAAGAACAAATAAAACCCCAACAAAATAACAAACTCACAACCAATCACCTTAGAATTTTATTTTCCTTCTCCTTCATTAAGAATGAAAAACGCACACTGAGCCCCTTCAGTGACTGGTGAAGTCCATGTAATCAAGCACACTAGCAAAACAATGCCCACAAGAAGAATGAAAACAGATGAGAATAAGAAATCAGAGACAAGAAAGAGAAATCAGCAGAGTATAACAGAAATGGAAAAAGAATTTGGAAAGACAGAATCAAAAGTACGGAAGAAAAAATTCAGGGTAGAAATAGACAGGAGATAGGTTACTGAGAAAGAAAAATATTTTCAAAACAGTTCCTCTCAAACAACTCAAAAGTCCTAGCTGGTATCAGAATACAACAGGGTGGAGAAAACGAACAACAAACAGAAAGGAGAAAACAGGGTAATTGTAATGTGAGCACAAGCTCATTAATGCAATCAAGCAGTTCAGCAAGGTAAAGCCTACAGTTCCTCATCAATAGGCTCAGTTACTGTCTTTCAAAAGGAGCAGTAACAATCAGCATTGATCATGAACACGTTAGGCACACACCTGAAGCAGGATGGAAGCAACAGCTATTCCCCTCCAGGTATTCCTAATGAAAACCACCTTCAGAGCACCACGGCAAGAGACACTGCTCCTGCACTTCTTCACCTCTGCTGTCAGCTAACAGGAGTGGACTATGTATCAGGCAAATCATAAGGTCATGAAGGCACATCAAATACCAATCGACTTGTTTTATTCAAATTTGAGTTTATCATTACTCAATACAAGCAGTGAAACATGCTTTTATAACTACACAGGATGAATTTCAAGAAGGTGAAAGTTAACTTGAGATCAAGTTAGTAAAACATTTACACAAACTCTACGGTTGACCTCAACATCCCTGAGGCCTGAGCCAGCAAAACAGGACAGAACATTTATTTTCCAGCGCAGAGAAACACATGTAAATGTCACCTGTACGCAGCAGATTTTAGGTACTAAGTGAAAAAGCTGAAGTACGTCCAATATATAAAAACTTGGGAGCTATGCAAACTATATGATCCAAAAATACCAGGATCCAAAAATACTGAGACTTCCAAGACTGAAAGCATGAACAAGAAGGAAAAAAGCACCAACACACCACCACCACAAAAAAAAACCTCTAACCAAAGTCTCCTTAAACAACAAAAGTAAAACTATACCAAAATAATAACAACTAAACTTAAGACAGCAAAACACAACCTTACTTAGAGCTCACCATACACAAAAACATTGGTAATTTCCAAGACAAGAAATATTCAATACTTAACTATTTCTGACAAAATAACACACAAAACACAAACCACACAAAAGCATCTCCCTGTAAAAAGGAATGTGATCAGAGAGGAGGGAGAAGCAGTGTCTTGTGTATCAGAGATACACAAGAATTTCAGTTCTGTTTCCTAACATAATATTGGGAAATATTTGGAGATAATTTAAATAATAAAAAAAATTATAAATATTACTTATAAAAATACAAGCAAATATTTTGCCAAAAAAACCACCAAACAAACAAACAAACAAAAAACCAAACAAAAAAACCCCCAAACTATTTCCAAACTATTTTAGGAAACAAATAAAATTACATAATTCAATTAATGTTCTTCCATGCTGAAGCACACCAGAAATCATTCAGATTGGAAAGTCTTCTGTGCTAAAACAGTAACAAAATCTATTTTCCAGATGACCAGCTCTTATGGTCACAGAATCTATTTCCCAGATGAGAGCTTTAACACTTAACAGTCATGACTAAGTAAGTATTTTTAAACCTTTTTTTTTTCCAGAAAAAAAAAGTTATTACATTTTTTTTCTGGACTTATTTTTATCTATTGAAAATAATAGCTTTCTTGGTTTGTTTTGACAAAAACTTAAGCTTCTTAAAAGTACACCGTTTAGAAGATACAACAGAAGGAATAACTGAATTCAAAGGCAGAATTTCCCAGTATTACCATAAAAATAATGGCACAGTATTCTTTGCGCACATATATTTTCAGTAAAATTCCGGCTCTATAGCTTTAAACTCCAGGGGAAAAAAGTAGGACCAACTCACAAATATGCGTTATCCGAAGTTTTAATCTTTCTTCCCCCGTACTGAGGCTCCAAATACACATTATTTATTTATTCACATTTCTGGCCAAGCGGGTTTTCAATTTTCCTCTTTAATTAGACCAAGGCAGCTTTTCCAGGAAACCGCTACACTGCGGTGCGGGCACCCCTTGGGAGCCGGGGAGGCGCACACCTGCGGGGGCTGTACCGGCACCTTTTCCCGGGACAGCCGGTATTCCTGGAAAACAGACCTTGGGTGCCGACAGGCTCGGGGCGCTGAGGGCTTTTGCTTCCCTGCCGGGCTGGGAGCGCTCCGGCGCTGCCTCCCGCAGCCGCTCCCCGGGAATGCCCCGGACACGGCGCCTCAGGGCCGCGCTCAACCCCGCCGCGGCGGGGGCCGCCAGCTCCGTCCCTGCCGCGCATCCCGGCGCCAGCGCCTCCTGCCTCGCTCCACTGCCCGCAGCGGCGACCTAAACCCTCGCCCCGAGCACGCCCCAAGCCCTTCCCTACCTTCCTTTCCCCTCCCCCGGCAAAAGCCTCCGCGGTCCTCCCTGCGCCCCGGCGGCGGCGGGGAGCGCGGCCCGGGACTCCGCAGCTCTTCCCGGAGCCGGCACCGGTGGCGCTCGGCAGGAACGCCCGCAGAAGCGCCCGGCCCCTCCTCACCGGCCGGCCAGCGCTACCACTCGACCGGGACGGGACGTCCTCCCACCCGCCCCTGGGAGTAACGGAGACGCCGCCGCCAGCGCAGCTTTCGCGTGTCTCCCGCCGCCCGCCCGGCCTCGCACCCAGCGGAGCGCCCTCCCGGGGCGCGGGGAGCCGGCGGGTCGGGCCGCCGGGACCGAGCCCCGGTGCCGTGCCCGCCCGCCGCCCGCTCCGTCCCGCAGGAGTCCGGCGGCCGGTGTTCCCGCCCCCGCCCCTTCGCGAGGGACGGCCGAACAGCGGGGGAACCCGGCGGAGAGACGCGGCGCTGGTCGGGGCCTTCAGCATGCGATGGACAAGGAGAGGCTGAAGCGCTTGTTCAGCTCTGAACAAAAAAGCTGGGAGGGAATCTCTGCTGGGTCTGGCTGCTTGGAGGAGGTTTTAGAGAAAGTGGAGCCAAACTACTCAGAACACGATGAAAGAGAAGCCCTATGCTGTGGCTCCCATTTGCTCTATCACCGAGTCTTTCACTTTCCCCCCATTCCTACTTTTCCAAATCCAAGTACCGAGCAAACCCCTTTTACAGTTAGAAACTGAAGACGGAAACGAAAATTCAATTATTTTAACATCGCATTTATAGAATTAAGATGATACAAATCTCTGATACCCAGGAGATTGATGAGGTCAGTCGGTAGGAGACAATTTTCTTGCTCATGTGCCAGTGCTTGCTTTTAGCCTATCTAGCAAAAAAGATCTTACTTGGACCTTTTTCCAGCTGGCTGTTTTTCTCTCTGTATCTCTTTTTTTTCTCCTTTCCTAAACTTCCTCAGCACTGCACCACCATCTGTAGCACAGACCAGACATCTGCAGCATAAAGTGGAAACACTGGAAATGGCCTTATTGCACATGGCCAGAAAATCTGTAAGAGAGACTGAGAAAACACAGCACCAATCAAGTATGGTGGAGATCAAAAAAACTGCAACAACTACTAGAAATTAAGGATTGAGGGATGGACTGAGTGAAGAACATAACCCAGAATATTTTAAATGAGGGGACTGAGGTGGAAAGGTTCTATATAGGTGCTCTAACATGATTCAGGAGATCATATCCATTAGAAAGCATTAAAAGAAAAAGGCCCAAACTACCTATAACAAAATAATATGGAGGTATGTGCAGGGAAGAAACAATTTCCCCAAATCAAAACATTCAAAAGCAACAGAAATAGCACAAATAATGTGCACAGGGACCTAGAGGAAGCACATAAATGCTACTGGTGTGGAAACATTAAAAACTAGTGTCTATCTTCCTAGGCAGACAGCTAAAAAATCCTTTGCATGATAATATTGTTTGGATTTGGAATCCTTAAGGAGACTTCTGTAGTGAGCATAACTGTATGAGTTGCAGTATCCTATAATAGCCAGGACTGCAGGTCTCCAGCCTCATGCTAGACATCTGTAACTATCAACTGCAGCAGTGTCTGAGCACTTGGAATTTAAGCCGTAGAGTTAAAGTGCCCCATAGCTCAAGCTTGCATACATCCTTGGTAAGAGATGAAAATGATGCTCAACCCCAGAAAAATGTTTGTTTGGTATGGATTGGCTAGTGAATAACTTGGTGACAGACAGTCAGTTGTAATGCTTTGTTCAGGTTATCTCAAAAATGGTACAGCAGAAACACTCCCTGAAAAATCAGGGGTGAAATTTATAATTGACGTCTAAGGAATCTTCTCCCCTGTATTGACCCTTTTATGTATGAACAGGAGAGACAAGGACAGGACAGTGTATTTGAAACTAATAAATGTTTGTAGAAGTCCTCCCCCTCCCAGTATTTATAACCACTAACAGGACAGAAATAATTTGGTTTGTTCTCTTTAGTTTAGAGAACCATAGATTTAGAAGTTGAAAACAACACTGTGTGCTCACATTTATTTTTAAAATTTATGTGCTATGAAAAGCTGAATAAGAGCAGTGCAGAACTAGAATTTTACACATACAGAATCCGTGAATGATGTGCCTTTGAAATTTTCTTCAAATACATTGATCTTTTCCATGTTTTTCAGGGGAAAAAAAAATGAAAAACTGGATATCAGTAAGTCGACATGAGAAAAAAAACCCCGTGTTTTGCAATTGCTTTTTGTCCAAATGAATGGGATGAATCCTTGGTAATCTTTTGTTGCTTATGTAGGTGGATACTGAACTGGGCTGGTCACTCTAGGTCACTGGATTTCAGTAAGTTCTGAATCTAACATAAGAATCTAGCTGTGTGGCTTGGTGTGAGGTGCTTTAACTTTTTGAAAAAGTTGGTACACTATATACTGATTTTGTACGTGCACTAGACTATACTGTTTGATCTTTGTGTATTGCATCCAAAGAAAAACAAGTGGAAATAAATTTTGGTACTGCTAAGGTCAAGAATAGAAGTCAGGAGAAATAACTTTGCTCAGTGCAGTGAAGAGCACTGTTCAGTCATTAATGGATCCCTATCCATCTTTACCAAACAAGTAGATAATGTCTATTGTGACAGTAGCACTCCCCAGGTATATTTCCTTATTAAGAGTATTGTAAAGCAAACTTCCCAGTATTAAAAAGTACAAATATCTGAAGCCAGATTATGAAAAGTTTACTTACTCTATTGTTCATTGCTGTTTGCATAAGAAATGTGGGAACATGACTTTAGAGATACTTAAAATATGGCTTACACTGGAAATTCAAAGTTCAAGCAGCATTAAATATATTATAAGCAGTGAATTGGGACATAAGATCTATAGTAGTGTATCTATATGCACATGAATGTTTGTGTGACCAAAGTGAGGAATTTTTATTAATTTTAAAATTTGTTGTTGTGCTGATCTTTCAGCAGCAGGCATTTAGACTCAGTTCTCATGGAAAAAAATCTCATGACCCCTTAAAGCCTTCTCTTATTGAAAAGCACATTTATGTTTTCTAGAGGATGCGCTTGTGAAAGTCCATGATGATACAAGGGGATGCATTTTCAGCTAGCACAGTGAGTTTTGATTGAAAAGGTAAAATGTATGCCGCTGATGTTGCATTCAGTATAGAATCAGAGAGGGTGGCCCATGATGAAGACTCATATGCTTGATTTTTAGATACCAACTCAGATACAACTTTATTGCTAATTATAACACTCCAAGGCAAGCAATGTCAGCTTGCCCTGGAGGAATAGGTAGGGCGGGGTTCTGGCATGCACAGCTTGTCAGATGTGAGGCAGTCAAGCACACAAGCCAAAATGTAATACTCAGACGTCAAATTACCACATAAAGTTCATAAGCAGGAGCCCTGGAGGCATTTATACATAAAGATATAGAAAGATGTGAGACACTTCCTTTGGAAAGGCAGGCTACCACATTCCAAAATGGATGGGAAGTGGACTGGAGCCTTTTTCTTGACACAGACAGGGAAAAGAAACCCTAGGAGTGAGTGGAAGTCACAGGGCCCAATTCTCAGAGGTGGTTAAGCCATTTTAAAACAATTTTTGGACTTAGGCATATTAAATAGCTTTCAGAATCTAGATTCAAGTGCCTTCTAAGCAAGAAACTATTTTCAATAGTATTCAAAGGGTTGACTATGAAATTGTATTTTAATAATCTAAAGAAATTTGTTATGAGATACTTCAGACTATACTTTTGTATAACATAGAAGATACATTATTTAGCTTATTTTTATGTCAAGTATTAAATAAAAAGGAGAATAAACAGATGAGTGGAAAGCAGTAACAGCAGTGAGATGAGGCAGGTAAATCACGATCAAATAGCATCTGCAGCTTGATCTAAAAAGGAAGTTCATTATTAAAAAAGGAACACACAAGATTTGTATTTCTAGTACAATTATTTAAAACTATCTGCATAAAAATGCTGGATAATTAGAGAAGATGTTTGCACACAAATATCATACAGGTGTGTACAAGATGTCTGGGGAAAGTGCAGGAATAGACCTGCAATTCCTCAGGGAGCAGGTGACCTTGATAATGGACTGTTTTTGTTACAGGAGAAGATGGATTTTAGAATTTCTAAAGGAAAGATACAATGGGTTTTAATAGGACAACAGCAAAGTCAGAATAGCAATGCTGATTAGGGAGAAAATTAAGGCATTTTGAAAGTAAATGACTGTAGACAGTATTAGAGGCTGTTAATTAGTATTTCTTTCCTAGGTGCTTGAATGAATGCCAATGTCCTAAGAGTGACTTACCTAGAATATTTTACTTTTGCAACACAGAAAATACTTCTCCCAACCTAATATTTATTACACATCAGGCCATATTATCAGATTCATCCTCTTCTGCAGTGATCCTTCCACATATTCAGACGTTAACAGCATAGACCCAAGTAAGGCAGCTATACACTTTCCATGAACAGCAGCCAGCATTAGCAACTCATCTGCACTTTTCATTTTGAAAGTTAGCTTCTGAGTAAGGCTGTGAATTCTAGATCCCCTGTCTGCTGCACTGCTACCTTGAAATCCATCTGAAATATACTCATTTTTCTCCTTCTTAAAGACCTCATTCTTTCCCAAGCCAGGAGCTTGCAAGGCCCTGTACAAAGCATTAGCATTTGGACTAGTGGTTAGAACCCTGTGTAAAAAGTGTTGGTATAACTTGGTGAAGATGTATGTTCATTTTGTAGTAAAGCTATTTACATGAATCGTAAGAGGTTCTGTGATCAAATTATGTGTACATGGAAACAGAAGCAAGGCATTCCTTGAAATGCTGTGTGAGGAAACTGGTACAGAGGTCCCTGACATACTGTAAAAGGAAGATGTATACATGGGTTACAGGGAGTTGCAGACCCTCTTCTGTGAAGAAGGGAATAAAATCAACATCACACCTATATAAGGTCTCACCAAGGAACAGTCATAGTCTGCAGAAATATATTAGAATGTTTTTAATTTGTAATCAAATTGCAAAGTGAGAATTTCCCTCTAGTGTATAGCAGAGGAAAAAACCAAGATACAAACATTAGTGAATGCACAGCAATTGCACTAATATAGAGCTGTCAGTTACAAGGCATCTATACCAGAAGGCAGGATACAAAATGTTCACATTCAGATTGTTTAATTAGAATAAGTAATGGTTACAAACATTAGAAGAATATTGTTTTCATGGGTGTTTGAGTGAGATTCCTTCAGATCCTTCATGGCTGCATCATCTTTCAGGAACCAGAAATAAAAATACAGGTTCTCCAGCTCCAAATGCACAGATTCTTAAAACCAGAGTGTATATACCAAGCTTTACTCTTTTCTATCAATAGGAACTTGCAGTCTCAAGAGTACATGACTGTGTTTGAGCAAATGTGACGAGGAGTCAATCAACCAACACAAGAAATACAGCTACAATGAGGACAGGAAACCAACAGACAAGGTCTGGCTGCTTTGTGATTTAAAAATGTGTTCTTTTTTCCTACTGACCTCTCTACTTACGCTCCGTTTTATTCAGACGCACATGATGCTGTGACACAAAGATATATAGACATGGTTATGTTTCTGCTTCCACAGTTTCATTGTGTTACAGGACGTGTAGGCTTGCATCTGTTAGCACAGTGAAAAGGCACCAAACAGCTTTTAAGTATAATGGAATTGCTGGCAAGCTTGAGCATACAAGCCCAAGACAGAACAGGAACAGAAGTTTTCAAGCTGTCAGAGGCACAGTGAAGGTCACTGTACCATACAGAAACTTCTTTCATCCTCAGACAAGCAACCAAATATGCTTTCCTGAAAAATCCATACAAAGCTATTTCCCAATGTTTTGGAAACTGCTTGACAGGTGAAAGACTGACAACTTGCTGTCTTCATCATATGTAAAGTCACTTCTATTAGACACCCAAGGTGTCCCAGTAATGTCACTCAAAATGAGTACTCATCTTTGAGTAAGGTGAACTCAGAATCTTAATATGCAAGATAAAGAGGTAAAATAAACCTGCTACAAGATGTAGTCAGGAGTGAGTCACTAAGGCTAAAGATACTGAAGTAAAAACCAGAGTAATGTTCAAGCTCATGGGGTCTGGAAAGAAACACAAATTAAGATCAATTTCAGTGGCTGCCCTTTCACTTAGATAAGGTTTTTGTCTTTGATAGGTTGTAGGGAAAAAATTAGTTCAGCTAACCAAAAAAACACTGACAGCAACAGAAAATCCAGACTGTGAGTCACATGATCCCACCCAATCTGCACAATAAGAGATTCTTGAGACAAAGGAGCTTTCTATTCATTCCCAAGTAAAGGATGATAGTTAGGACAAAGCTGGAAAGTGCAGCATAGAAGGGCACCAGAAACAGCATCTGCAAAAGCTGGTTTAGTTTCCCATAGTTGGCATAACCACAGCAGGCTTGGCAATGGTGGCATCTTCCTCTTTCCATTGAGAAATGATAGTTTTCAGCTGTGTATAGAACTGCACTCCCTGGAGGAGAGATCCACAGATCAGATATTTGGCCTTATGAATTCCTCAGGCCTACACTAGAGATATATCAAAACAGTTTTTGCTTTATCTAAACAGGATTGATTTTCTTCTGTGGAAACGATTCTTTTCAGCCAGTTCTTTTTACCAGTTTCACAAAGATTCTGATTCTGTGAGAAAGCTTGCTAGTAATTGCTCCCTTCTCAAATCTCCTAAAAAGACTTGCATTTTTCTACTTAAGGGGAAAAGAAAGAGGAATGGACTATCTATGATTGTGATATGCATTATGGTGCTGTGATCACTGGCTGGTTTTCAGTTTCCTGGTTGAAATGGCTTCAAAGTCTCCTCACTAATGAGGTCTGACGACCACCTCCCCATTGCCATTTATAACACAATTTATCACAATTCAACCCAATAGAGTACTCTGAATCAGGAAGTTACCTGTTTGCCGTAGAAATTGGTGTCCCCTCTGAAAGAAGCACGAGAGCCGGTGAAAGAAAACATGGGCAGAGGTACTGGGATTGGAACGTTGACACCCACCTACACCAAAGGAAAGCTGCCATATTAGTCACAAGAAGTAGCAGATTGCAGAGCACTTTCCCAAAGTTTTTGCATTTTGTTTCCTTATATCTGAGGCCGGGTACTGCTGGCTGAGAGTGCAGTGATTACAGCTGAATGGTTACCCACTGTAAATGGTGAGGGCTAAAAGCAACAATCCTAGCTGGAACATACCTGCCCCACATCTACTAAGTGAGAATACTTCCGAGCTGTGGCTCCATTGGTGGTGAAGATTGCAGTTCCATTTCCATAGGGGTTATTGTTCACCATCTCAATGGCATCATCCAAAGTGTCTGCTTCCAGCACCACTAGGACAGGCCCAAAGATTTCCTCCTTATAGCAAGTCATGTTTGGCTGACAATACAAACAGCAGAAAAAGCAGCTTGTATAAAGGATTTAATAAAAAAATCATAGTAAATAGGATATAAGAAACACATATGCTGTTACTACTCATGATATTCCTAGGATTACTGATCATACTGCACTGCCACAGGCCTTCCTTCAGTCCTCCTTACGTCTTCACCATTTCTCATGCCCTGTCCTCTATCTAGTACACTGAAGAAGGCACCACTTTTCATCTCCAGAGTGCTTTCTGCTTTTACTGCCTACATTACAATGAGTACCTCATTGACACTCTGCAAGGGAAGGCTGAGCCATTTATGGCCTTTCCACCTGGTATCATTGATTACTGACTGATTTGGCTAACCCATTTTTCAGCTGACCCTGCAATATGCTCATACAAGCACTGGTTTTGGTCATCTTACCTTGACTTTGGCAAGGATCGTTGGTCCAACAAAATTGCCATTTTCATAACCCTTCACTTTGACATTTCGTCCGTCCAGGAGAAGGCTGGCACCTTCTTTTACTCCTTTCTCAATCAGACTGCAAACCCGCTCCTTAGCTTGGGGACTGATTAGAGGCCCAAGATCTGCTCCAGGCTGGTCTCCTGTGAAGAGGCAGAGACACCAAGTTTTTAACGCTGACAACTTCCTTTTCATAGGCATCTGGGAGATAACTGCACTGGCAGGAAAAATCTGAAAATCCTGATATTTCCGAGACACAGAACAAAGATTTGAGACATTGATGAACAGGAACAATAGCCTGCAGCTCTCATCATCAACAAGGAATCACCAGGAAGCCAAAATTCAACAAAAGACTCTTCTCAGGAAGGAGACTTTTCCCCTTTGCAGCACTTCATTGAATATAAACAAAATATAATTCTCCTAGAAGTAGTAACAGTCTAGCTTTTCCAAAGTACTTGTTTCCATTTTTCTTTTTTTATTGTATGCTTACTACAAATTGGAAGGACCTTGAAATGAGGTTGCTATATAAATGGCAGATATGAGTTAAACATAGGATTTAACCTCAAATCTCCAGTTAAAACAAGACTGATCCTGTAAACATTGCATCACAGTCCCACCAGCAAGCTGAAAACATATTCGCACCTCCAAGTCTAGGGCTGGGTTTCCCAATCCAGGCAATCTGCTAGCTCCTACCCCTACACATCAAATCTGTGGTGCCAATAGCTCCAAGGGTCACAACACGGTATGGCAGATAAGCTGACCCAAAAAGCTATAGTTGTACAGAAGTGAAGTACCTTGTAAAAATTATCTCAGTCTGTACCTGCATTTACTCGTAGGTTTTTGGCTCTGTCCACAAGCTCTGGCAGCCATTTCTGAGCTTCTCCCACTAGAATTGCTGTAGACAGGGCCATGCAGCGTTGGCCAGCTGCTCCAAAAGCCGCTCCAACCAGCTGGTTCAAGGTGTTCTCTTTATTGGCATCAGGCATCACCACACCATGGTTCTTGGCTCCCTGAAAAACAACACACACAGTCTCCCATTATTAACCACCCCAGACTGCTTCTTCTCTAGCCCCCTGGCAATGACTTCTTACAGTAGTTATGATTCTGCTACCAACAGGCTGGCAAGAGAGCAGCCTTATCACTTAGCTATCAGCAGCAAAGTCAGCTTCTGCTACTGAGTGGTGTGGTCTCTCTTAATATTCACAGGCAACAGAGGTAGTCTATGTGCTAAAGTGTGCTCCGTTCAGACATTACCATGTTGGCCTGGACTCTCTTGCCATTCCGGGATCCTCTCTCATAGATGTACTCTCCAGCCTGATTAGATCCCACAAAGCTGATTGCTCTGATATCCGGATGGTCACAAATGAAATTCACAGCTTCAAATAGGAAATAATACATTACAACTGTGGTGTACAAATGCTTTCCTCCATTCCCATCCCCACAGTGCTAAATCTATGTATATTTCTTCTTATCAAAATTCTGGCCTCTGTGTCTCCTGCATCTGAGTTCCCTGAAAGCCTGTCTGTGCAACTTTTCACTCACTTCTTAGTGAGTGAAACACATACTCCTGCGCTGTCTTCATACTCCTGGCTCTCCTACATCTTTTCATGCTTTGGGCACCTCCCAGGGTGTCTAAGCAATGCCAAAGTGAAGTTACTGTTCTCTATTTGTATCATCGTGTCCTGAAGCAACTTGTGTGCTGTAAAAAAATAGCATGGTAGGAGCTAGGATACTGGCATCCACTTGTATAGTCAGAGAGGCATTTAATTCTTGTTTAGGCTCCCTTGCGAAACCAAGATGATTTATCTACTTATTTCAGTTGCAGTTTAGGTTGCTAAATAGAATTTGGGCACTTACATGCCTTGGGAACTCTGACCCCAATCCCCAAAATTTTGTTCACCGTATCTCCTGAAAGATCTGGTGCAAGGTGACAGAGAATCTCCCACTCACCTCTCAGCTTCATCAATAGAGCTGAAGCATCTGTCCAAACCTAATCTAACAGCAGCAGTTTCAGACTCTCCGACCGGTACCTCCCACTGAGCACACACCACAACACATACACTTGTCATCTCCCAGGAAGGGTGGTTATTACCTTCATGTTGTCCATGGATAATATTCAGGGTCCCATCGGGGGCACCAGCATCCTGAAACAGCTTGGCAAGGAACATTAGTGCTCCTGGTACACGCTCAGATGGTTTCATCAAGAAGGTGTTTCCACAAACCATAGCCATGGGGAACATCCAAAGAGGAATCATGGCTGGGAAGTTGAATGGTGCAATTCCAGCACACACGCCCAGAGGCAGGCGGTAGGTGTAAGTGTCCATGTCTTTAGTGATGGAGGGCATGGTCTCTCCAAGGATGAGGGATGTCACACTGCAAGCATGTTCAACCACCTCTGTGGCAGAAAGGGCAATAGGCTGCTGGATGATCCGTTAACAATTAATCCCCAAACTTCCTTTTCATTACTGCTTTGACCCACCTCTTTCTCCCAGCCTCTTCTCCCACAACTTAAAATTCATTGTGCTCCAGAAAATCCCTCTGCCAAGCATTGTGAACAAATTATGAATGGATTCTCTCTTGACCACACTACACATCATTGTGATAGGAGCACAGACACAACAACCCCAGTACAAAACACACAGGTATAGTATTATTGTACCACCTGGGACTCAACCTTAGATATCTGAGCACAGGCGAGAAGTTCTCACCCCTTTTTAGTAATTTGCAGTCACTCCTAGAAGAAG
>VYZR01049310.1:12628-37876 GCA_013400675.1 Oxylabes madagascariensis | reverse complement strand
TTTTTTGGTTTGTTTTGTTTTCCTAAGTGTTGATACTTCACGGGCTCAGGAAGCCTCAATTTTGGCTAAACAGTATTAAAGCTCCACTTTTCTTTTAGAAGTGTCTCTGTGCATTCTTTCTGGAGAAGGCTTCCTTTTCACACAGACACTGCTCATCCCGAGCACTCCACGTGTGCTGGGTAGTTCGGCCTCAGGTGAAATTCCAATCACCCCACATGCAAAAACCCCACACCCCACCCCTAGAGAGATCACATCAAATTGCCATCAATCCATCCACAACAATCAACATCCCTTATCAGCTCCACAACCAGAAAACACAGAATTTTGCAGTTTTCTCTAAGCCCTGTTTAGCTGCAGAAGTTCCTGAGTCCACGCCTGGAATTTGGGGAGAGCAGGACCATTGCTCTTTTCTCCTCAAGAGCATTTCCCTCCCTTCTCTCAGACTTTGGCAGCTCCGGCGTGGATTTTATTGCTGACATTTAGAAGAGTAAGTGCTCCCTGCCACACAGGATGGGAAAGGTTCCTCCCCCAGGGAACAGAACACAGAGACTGACGAAGCGACCAGCAGGTATTTGAGAACATAAAAAATATTGGCAGGTGAGGGTTGCAGCTCTCACTGAGCAGGAGCTGCTGCAGGAACAGAGCTCACCTGCTGATTTCCAGCAGGGAACAGCACTGGTGAAAAAGAAGTCCTTGAGCTTAGGGTTTTTATACACTTTTTAATAGAAAAAAAAGGTTGAAAAGTAATCAAAACTTGCTTCTCCAGAGGAGTCAATCAGATGTTCTGTTGGGTCTGTGCTCCTGCTGAGCCAAATGTGGTGGTCCACGTTCCACCCTCCCAAATCCTTCTGCAGAAATCAGCTAACAAAAAAGGAGATCATTGGGAGCAGCCACCTGATTTCAGTAACATAAATTAGCTAACAAACTGCATTAACCTGACTGGATTATTTAACATTTTAAAGGCAAAAAAGAATAAGTAAGTTGGCCAAAGCTGTGGGCCAGACTAACAAAGCCAGGACTACCCAGGCCAGGTTTGCTCTCAGTCCTGTTCCAAGATCCACAAATGGTGTTGTTCCTTCACTCTGGTTAACACTGCTGTGGTGGAACTGAGAGTAGCTGCAGAAAAACATTAAATAATTGGGATGTCTGTTCTTCAAACAGCAACAGAAGTGTCCATACAGAGAAGCATTTCAAAAACAGCACAAAAGAATGAACACAAGACAAAACTGCTGAAAGAACTTCTGGAAGAACTGCAATAATATAAACTTCCATCTCTTAGACATAAAAATACACAACCATTGGATATTGTATTGATGGCATAGAAATTTCCTTTATTTTGTACAAAAAAATATAGAATTTATGTAATTTAAAATAATTTGCCATCACTATTTAAACTTTTAGACTTATAACCATTATTTGAAGTGTTTGCTATGAAGCATTTTAAAATAACAGTATAATGTCATAAACAAGTTTATACAAACATAATGAGGACATTTTTCAAGTAAATCCCAACAGCTAAAGAAAATTAAAATGAGTCATTTCAGTTGTATTTGATTAGGACATCATTCTATCACTGAATAAGCTTAATGAAAACTGTTTCTAGAAGTTTATTGAAATTATACATTCTCACATCAATTATGAGACTCCGTTGGAGAAAAATAAAAATTAACTGTGAAAGTATCACATAGTCCTAACAATTCTTTTCAAAGCAGTCTTGTCCTCCAACAAAAAAGAAAAACATCTTTGTGCAGCACAGGATAGCCTTGGGACAGCTCATTACAGAACAAGCTGGGAGCTTGTGGGGTCACCCCGTGCTCCTGCACAGCCCTTTAGTCTTCATCTTCATTTGTGCTGCAGAGAAAAAGCAACGGGTTGGGCTTGGGTGACACCTCCAAGAAATTTCCCTTCCCAGCAGCATCTTCTGAAAATCTGTCAGGCTCGGCTGCAGGGTTTTCTTCTTGTTCCTGTGAAAGGCAGCCTGCAGTAGCCAATCCTTCAGGCTGCTCTGAAAGTCTCATTGCAGAGTGCATTTGCATTTCTAATTCTTCCACCAGTTTTCCAGGAGGAGCCGTAGATTGCAAGGAAACCTTTGATTTTCCATCGCCGACCTCCATCGCCGGAGTGTTTGTGCCCTGCCTTAATCCATTACAGTCAATAAGTGGAGCTGTCCTCTCCTGCTGGAGCACGCCTTGGAAAGAATTTATTTCCCCATCTTCGCTGGTCGAGGACTCCTGCTCATCTGAATCAGAGCCTTCTGTCTCAGATGATGAAGTGCTGCTGGATTCTTCAGAGTCACTTGTCTCCGACTCAGAGCAAAGCAGCTGTTGCTTGGAAACTGTGCCAGCAGCTTTTAACGCCTTCTCTTCCTCCTGTACCAGCACTGCTGCTGCTTCCAGCTCCTCCAGCTCCAGCCCCACGTGGGACTTGCTGAGCGTGGTTTTCTGCAAGGACTCGCAGAGTGCAGCCAACTTTTTTGACCTTTAACAAAGAACAAGATATGTTATTGACAAATAGAACTTTCCCATTCGATAACGAGAACGCGAATCTTAAACGTTTCTTCCATTTGCTTGGTATGCAAACAACTTTCTTCTTCAACCCTGGTTGTAAAAGAGGATGTTACAGGAGGAAAAAAAAATCAGAAGGATTCAAAGTTAAAATTATTTAGGGTAACTTCTCCCACAAGGTTAGACAATTGTTGCCTGTGCAGCCTTTCTGAGAAAATTGTTTTCTTTATGTACCAAGACTTTTCCCACACTTTAAGCATCAACAAATGGTTTGTTTTCATATTTTCATGGAGGAGGAGAGAGCTGACAGACTGTTGGTCTGACCAGTGTGTTGGAGGGGTGGCAGCTTCACCCTCCAATCCACTGTCACCTTTGGAATTCTATCAAATGTCAAAGATGTAAATAAAGTTCCTTCTTTACTGGCACGACTCAGCGTGTGGGAGCAATTCTTTCCTGTCTCCATTCCACAATATCCCACTGAGAGGCTTTGAGGACACCTTCCTGAATGATCCTGCTGCTGGATGCTTCAGCAGGGCACAGTGACGGAGAAGAGATTTCAGAACAAACCTTTTCAGTTTGCTGTCTTTAGCAGCACACTCTGCAGCACAGGGCTGGCTGGCTGAAGTTTGTGTGCAGCAAAACCATTTTGGGTTTCCCACCCTCCCAGATACATCTGTGAAATGCTCATGAACCAGGAGAACAGGGCTGATTAGTGAGCCATGCTCCTCCTCTCCCCCCCAGCCTGCTGCACCCACCATCACAGGAGATGTTCAACAACCCTGGCTGCAGATGTGCTTCACCCTCCGCTTGAATTCAGCTGAGATGTAATTCAGCAGGAGGAACAGGACCATTGAGATAAATGCCCCTAATAAAGCAGACACACCACATTGGCTTCAAGTCTCTGGCCCAGCCCCATCCATTTCCTCGAGTGTTGGAAGCCAGCACGTGTTTTACCAGCAAAGGGCACCGTGGGTTTATAAATAGAGACTAAAAAGCAAGAGTGCGCCTCGAAATGGAGGGGGCTGAGGGCAGAGGGGAAAATGGGTATAAAAACCCAAACATAGATCCTGTTTCTTGTTGTGGAGCTCTGCCTCAGACTATCAATCAGCTTTTCACCACTTCCTGCAGCAGCAGGTCTGCTATAAATCCTGCAGTAACTGACTGGGTTTCATTTCCTCTGCCAGAGCTGTGAACCTGCAAGGCACGACACACTGACACTGGAGCAAGGAGCTGGGGATGTAATACACAGCTCCTGCCAGGCAAAAGTTAAAGTGCTCGTTCTCTCACTTGAATGATTTTAAAGATCTTTATATTCTATTTCCCAGGGGGCATAATTACTCAGTATAACATAGATGCTTCCACCTTTTTTTTTTTTTGCTCCTAAAGGAATTGTATTTTTAAGTGGGGGAAGGGAAATTCAGTGCAGCTTCTTACACGTTTTACAGACAGTGCTACATTTAAATGCTTTAAAAACTTTGAATAAAACACACTGGATTTCTTTAGTTCAACCCACGGACTAGGAAACTGAGAAATAACTTTCCAAGAAGTAAAGCAACAGAAAACAATTTTGTATTTCTAGAATTTTCAAATCTAAAGCTAAGAATTAAATGCAACATGATCCTACCAGCCTCTAATAAAAATAAGGGGTACCAAATTTTAAAAACGTATTAGAATCATATTTTCTTTCTGGCAACTTATTTCCATTTTTTTGTCGAGTACTTGCATTCTTCTCAAAGTTAAGGGGGATTTGACAAATCGCCAACCTAACTGGGAACAAAGCAAGCATTCTCCCTGCTCCATCAGTAAAGAGAAAGGAAAAGAAGCCAAGTGATACATGGAGAGGTTCATGGAGCCTTGCAGGTAGGTGGGAACAGAACAAGTGGCTGCAGGGAAATCTGCTTCCTGAGCACACTGGGGAGAGGCTGATTTATACCCCGAGTCACAAGAGTTTATATCCCTTTCAGAAAGCATTTAGCTTTGCCTCTCAAACAGCCTCTTTCCTTCCTCCCAACTCTCTCTGTGCACATGCCCCTTCCCCTGTGAGAGCTGCTCAGAACAGGAAGGTTCAATTCCTTTTCCTCTCCTGTTCCCTGACTGCCCACAGCCACAGGAGCTGCACAGGCTGGCTGTGCCCTGTCACAGAGCCCTGCTTGGGCCCATTTTATGTGCTTCCCTTTAATTTCATTGACACCATGAGCAACTCCCCACACACCCTCTGGCACAACAATTCCCCCCAGTTCCCACTGCCTGCCCCATCCCCTCCCCGTTTCACTGCTGCCATTATGACAGAATGCAATTTTCAAAGTCCTGTTTCTCCCCACAATTCCATTGCAACTGTCAATTTGTTTCCTAATTCTATATTTGTATTTTTTTTGCCTTTTCCTACTTTTGCCTATTTTTTCATGCCTATTTCCCCTGCTCCACACTCTCAGTCCTTTTAAATTCTCTTCCCACCTCCGTCACTACTCTCTTATAATGCAGTTTGTACAGTAAGATACAGAAACTTATCACAGAACTGCATCAAGTATTAAGGAGTTGTATGACCTAATGTGCTTTTTTGGCATTAATAAATACTTTGCTGGGTCCAGGTTACCTAAAGCCAAATGTTAAGGAAGAAAATACACAATGATAAACTTGTTTGACTTGACACACATGACGCTATTAAATTTAAAGTGGTCCTGCTGACAGATAAAAAAATTATCTCCCTAAAGCAATTAAGTTATTTTAGCTGTTGGATACATCAGGTATTTGATGTCCCTGCTCATTGCAGGGGGGTTGGACAGATGGCCATTACAGGTCCCTTCCAACCCCAAATATTCTGACTCTACAAAAAAAGTCGTTTCAGTTCTCAGTAGGTCAAATGCTTCTTCCCAACTTTCACTCTGCTCATCCAGTCTCTATCAGAATCTACAGAGCTCAACTTTTCAATATGAGACAAACTCAGAACTGTCACCCCTTAATAATTTTATACATAAACCCAAAAAACTCCACTCCCCAACTCTGCAATCTTGTATTAAAAAAACCCCAAAGAATACTTGAAGAACAGGGTTGTTTCTTTTCTGCCCGTGTGCAAGGGACTAAGAGAATTACAATTAGCCATCAGTTCATCTCCTTTAAGGCAATTATCTAATTTGAAGGAGAACCAAGTTTCAGGAGTGCATTTCACACCAGCCTTAAGAAAAGGTAGCAGCACTCCCTGGACAAAAAACAAGGCAAACAGACTAAAAAACAGCTTGGAAATGCTTTCAAAGGGAGAACGTGGGTCTCTGAGCTGATGGTTTCCCAAGGTGAAAGATAAGCAACAATTCAGGAAAACAAAAATGAGACACCAGAAATGAGATCTTGTGTATGAGAGGCCTGCAGTAAACAGGCCCTGCTGTTTCCAAAATCTTTGGAGTAGAGTTTGAGAGATTAGACAGCAAATACTTTAATTTTTCAAGTATGATTAATGGAATCCATGATTACTTTAAGACATGCTCATTCAGTATGCACATTTGTGGTAATGATATCTTATTATTATGGTAATAGTGTTCTTACATAAACATGCATAATAGGTTTTAAAGGTGCTACACATGATAATTATTAGTTATCACAATGTCAGTTGCTTAAGGAAAATGTTTAATTACAGGTTAAACTGATCAGATGCATGTTTTGTTTAATGCATAGCTTTGAGGAACAGATAAGAGAAGCATCTCGGGGCTTGTCCATGTAGTCTGGAATTTAAATTCCAAGACAGAACTACAGTAATCCTTGTCTAGGCACAGGAGAGTTTCTTCAGGTGCTTGAAGAAGAGGAAAAAAATCTTGTTCTACAGATCTTAGATTATAAAGGAGTGAAAATGGGCTGAAAAGAACAAAGAATCAAAGGAGATTTAGCAAATAAAGGGAGATGGATAGAACTCTGAGAAAAATGAAGAGAGTATTATAGCAACAGGAAAGGGAAATCATCAGAGGTTTACAGCAAAGGCCACCTGTGGCAGCACGAAGAGAAGAGATGGTGATGGGACTGACTGCAGGACTGGGACACGAGGGACAACCAGGGTGGGAGCAGAGCAGGACACGACTCCAGGTAAAGCCAAACTCCTACAGGCTCATTCTGCTCTCTGTTCCAGGGAGCACAGAGAGCACCAGGATCTGAAGAGTTAAGATAATTGTTATCTCCAGAACATAGAGCTATGAGGAAGGAGTCTCACTGCAGACAGACATCAGGGATTTGATTGTTTCCAAGGAACATTTCACATAAGCTGGAAGGGAGGACAAAAATCAACCCAGTCACTGACAGTAGAAAACAAATGCGGGACTTGGGTGGTGGGGGGAACATCCAGCCACAAAATCCTCTCAATTTTCCCAAATGATGAAGAAAAAAATAATTATGTTTCTGTACACTATGTCTATCAGTCAGCACTACGTAAGGAAAAAGGTTTAAACAAAGAAAGTTAGTAGCTCAAACCTTCCCATCTGCCTGGTACTTCCCTTACATGCACTACTCTTGTTTTAGCAGTTGTGTTAAAAAGACCAAACAACTCAAAGAGAACTTGAAAGTATAAAAATCAGCAGTCTGCTCCTCATTCTGAACGATGGTGGCACTCCATACTCAATTATGGCAGGGGAATAACAAATCTAAAACACTCTGCAGATTATTTGTAAGCATGGGAGTGAATGTCACTGCCCAGAGCAGCTGTGGCTGCCCCTGGATCCCTGGCAGTGCCCAAGGCCAGGCTGGACAGGGCTTGGAGCCCCCTGGGATAGTGGAAGGCGTCACTGGTTGAAACTGGCTGATCTTTAAGGCTCCTTCCAGTCCAAACCATTCCATGGTTTTATGAAAGGTTCACACTGGCAGCACAGCTTCCCAAAGCTGGAGTCAGTAACATCCCGCTGTGGAATGGAAAGTGACTTTTCCTGCACAGGCACAAGCTCCAGCTTGCTTTTGTTGTTGTAAACAATAGAAGGATTATTTCTACTGGCTCATCAGTTTGGCTTTGCATTCACGGTTGTATACAAACATCCCCTGCTCTGAAGTGCTCTGTGTAAACAAGGTGTAAGACACGGCACAACCCAGCAGAGTCTCCCCTGGGCTCAGTCCCGGCCAAGTGAGAGCTCAGAGCTGCCAGGGCACATCAAGCTGCTCCTGCCCCAGCACAACGGAAAAGGAACCAAGCACAAGACCCTCAATATCACAAACACTGACAGCAGCTCTGCTGGCCAGCTTGGTGTTTGAATGGGACCTAACTGATCTCGGAATTAACTACAAATTATGTTGCTCGCATGTGGTTAGGGCCCACTCGGTGCTCCAGTGGGAGTCAGCCCTCCATGCTGGCAGGACTCAGCTCCACAGGGCTGACAAGCCCTGTTTCAGAGTGTGAAACACTTTACATTAATTATCTTTAAGCCTTGCAGGCAAGATAAACAAGTCTGGGAGGCAGCAGAGGCGCCAAGCGCGGACGTGCCTTTGGAGCAGCTCCGCACAGGGGGCCGTGGCCCTGCAGCTCCTGGGGATGGATTCACACAAACCAGCAGCGGGCTGTGCCCCTCAGCAGGCCTGACACACACAGAAAGGGCAGATACTGAACTTATCTCCACCCAGCAGCAGCTCTGGACACACAGGATCCATCTCACAGCAAAGCTGCTGCATGAAGCAAGAGGCTTCCTGTCGGCTGCATCACAAGAGCTTTAATTTTATATCTTTAACATACAAGTTCCCAAGTTTAAAGAGAAAGCAGCAGGCTATATTTAACACTTCCTTTCTCCACAAGGCCTGGCAAAACTCAGACTTAGGAGAGAAAGTTTCACAAGCAGCCTCTTTCTTTGATAAACAGATAAGATACCAAGCAATACAACCAGACAAGTATCCCCACTTTAAATGTGTTCCAAATTACATACCTGGCAGCACTGCTTACAATTTCCCGCAATTATTCATTTAGCCAGAGGCACTGCAAGTATTAAGACAATTCCAGAGTTAATATTATCTCAGACATCACCAGATATTATCCCGGAGTCTCAGCAGTTCAGATACAGAGAGTGTGCAAATTTACCATCTGTGAGACATTGAAATGTCAGTTCAACTATAAGGAATAATGAAATTTTCTGCCTTGCCACCAGACTGGTTGAGGCCAGGCTGCAATAGGACATCACTGGTGTTTCTGCAGGTCTGCCCCTGGTGAACAAAAAGGGCACCTGCAAAAGGACAGGCTCTCCACACCCTTCAGTGGTCTCATTTTCCCCCTACCCACAGTGGTTCTTGATGGATTCCATCCATCACTGTCCTCCAGCCCAAGCCTCATCTGCCCAGACATCAGGGGTATGAAGAGACATTGCTCAACATCCAGTCTCCAGATAATGCCAATGAACGTCCCACAGGAGCTCTGTCACAGTCCTGATGGAAATTAATATCCCTATGGCAGTCTACAGCCCAAGCTCTCTCAAAGCAGAAGGCTCACCAAGTTACAGCCAACACGAAAGCAGAAGATAAGAAAGTGAGCTCATAGAAGAATGACACAGCAGGCAAAGCAGCCAACTAGTCCCTCAGGAAGAAAATAAATTGTTCTTTGCTCTAAAATTCAGATGCAGCTTTTATCTAGTCCAGAACAGCTACAGGAGCAACCAAACTGGTGATCTTTGGAGAAAGCTTGAAGCTGATAACTGAGATCACCCTGGTCACTGATCAGCATATTCTGAGAGCCAGGGGGGGGAGGATAAAGCAGAGGAAAGGCACATTCTCAAATGGCTGTAACAGAACTTCAACTTCAGGGGTTTAGCCCAAAACTAGAATGATTCCTTCAGAGAAACATCCCTCCACACCTGATATGCACTTTCAGCTTGAAAGAAAAAAAAAAACCAACCTGAATTCTTATGATACAGAATTGACAGACAATTTGATTTTAATAAAATATTCAAGACATGAAAGAGCCTAGGTTTGATCAGCCCTGACTGGTAAGACACAGGAGCAATAACGATGATGGCGTTGAATACTAAAGCAGAATTCATTAATGCAGAAACAGCTCGAGTCAACAGGCACAAAATTGCATAAATGGTCCAACAATGAGGTTAGATCACAAAACCCCTCCAGTTCAGGAAAAGGGCCCTTACAAATGGACATTTAGGTGCAATAATAAGGAACTCATCACACTAAAGGCACCGTCCATTTGCCCAAACCACTCTTTAAAAAGTCATGGGTTACAAAAGAACTTGAGCCTCAGAATCTGCCTGGAGACAAGAGAGTAAGGCTCAATTACACCTTTTAGAGTGTTCTATAGCATCTCACATATTTCTCCATTTATTATTTCACTTTCAAGGTTATTTATAATGAGTGCTTCAATTATACACTAGTCAGTGACCTCCAATCATTGTGAAATAGCTTTGAAAAAGCAAGTTCAGGATCAGGGAACAAAAATACTCCAAAGGAAGTTCTGAAGGAATTTCAGAGCAGAAAGTAATCTTGGTAAGAGTTAATAGTGCCACCCACTTTGCCTGTCACACACACGACAACAACTTTACACTTTTTATTGCTGAAGTACCTTACTACGCACTTTTACCCCAATTCCCCACAAGTCTGGGCAACCTGTGCAGAGATTTTATTTCACCCAGATCTGGAAACACAACTATTCCTTTCAGGCTAAAACTTAAAGCACAACAATACCACCATGAAGTTTAAGGCATGAACTGAAAAATACACACAGCATGGCAGCAAAAGCCCCTCATTTGGAAGTGCACAGAAAATATTTCATAATCATCAGAAAGATAAATAAGTAACATCTACTAAATTTCTTTCCAGCCTTTATTAGCTGGTTAGCTGATCATACCCTACCTGGCTTGGGAGATCTGAAAGAATCACAGAAGAGGTCGTACAATTAGCAGAGATAAAAACAAACAGCACCATCCAACAGTTTCATGTGCTCAGTTTATTATACACTTTTATAGTGAGAGAGAGAAGCCATAAATAACTGCATTAAAATCTCATTAGCTCTGATCAATGAGTACAGAAGATAATGGAAGAATGTTAGTAAAGGAAAAACAGGACCGTTTTCTTCAGGACTTAGGTAAAAATTGACCTAAACTTTAACTAATCTCCTACCTTATCTGCAACAGAAGACAGATGAGTGTAAACACAACAGCAAAAACACAGCATTTATTCACAGGAATTAGTCCTGGATTAATCACTGTTTTCAGAGGAAAGAAACAAACCATCTTCCCAACACATCAAAGACTACTTTATTTCTAAACTTCGAGTCAATGCTCAAAAAAAAAAGGTGCTCAGTCTGTGGATGATCTTTTATATGCAACTGCAGGTAGGAATTCATGCTTTCTGTCTCTTAAGATGATGGACTCTGATTTTTAGCCTAAATAATCTAGCTTTACACAGTTACACTGTCCATGTCCATACTGACCATTAATCACCTCCTTTCTAACAACTCCTGGATACAGCAGGCAACTTCATCAAATTTAAGAGCAACCAGAATTTAAAGATCCTTGAATTCCTACATATTTCATGAAAATAAGCAGAGGGGTGAATAATGAGCCTCCTGGGACAAGGCTGGCAGGACACAGCTATTGTGTCTCACTTGGTGGGAGGCCAGGGCAGGCACCCCCAGGCAGCTGATCCATGCTAATTCCAGCTGTGGATACGCCTCACACCTTGGTGCAGGTGTCAAAGGATGTGGGGAAGGGACAAGAGCACAAGGCTTGGCTTGGGAAGTTTATAAAGTCTTTTTTCCTCCTTTCCTCACAGACACCAGACAAAGCAGAGACTGGAAAAGCGTTCCCTGCACAGCAAATCTTCACTGCAAACAAGAAAACCGCACTGGAAAATGAGCGCTGGGCTCATAAAGTCTGGAAAATGCATCTCCCTGTGAACAAGATGCCCCCACTTCAAAAGGAGAGGAGCAGAAATGCAGCACCAAGAGACTGCTCTGGACATGAGAAACCTCCCCTCCTGTGCAGGTGACAAAACACAGCCCTGCCCCATAAACCACAGCTGATGGGGAGAATCCAGGGGGCTTAAGGGCAACATAAAATGCTTTAATCTTGGAATTCTGGCTTTCAAAGGGCATTACATGGATTCTGAAACCAAGAGAGTGATGTACTTACACTGCAATCCAACTGGCAGTCTTGTAAACATGAACTGCTGTCTACATAGCTTAAAGTATTACACTTTGTTAACCATAAATCAAATATAAAACATAGCACCATCGTTTCAATTTAAGTGACTTCTTTTATGTTAATAAGTCTGAATGTTTCAAGTGACTTTCCCCCCATATTTATTCTGAAATTCCACAGTGCTTCTTTCATAATGAATCTAAATACTGCATGAGCTGAACTTCACATTTATAAATATTTAAAAAAAAAGATGAAGCTTTCCAATATAACATCTTACTTTCATTACTTGGGCTTTTTGATAAGTTGAAACCAAACAGATCATGGATTATAAAAGAAATCAAGTACAGCTTACTTATGTAGATGACATTATGAAAATATTCATAAGAGAAAACAGACTTGGAATTAATATTGGACTATAAAAAGAAACTGAAGAGTATTTATATGTTTTAAGAGTAGTTTAACGGAGCTCTGTTGCCAAAATAGCTCCAGTGAGTTGCAGCCAGTCCAAACATCTAATAATGGCACAGCTTCCAAAGTCATATATGATAAACACAAATAATGAAAGATGAACAGATAACTCACCACAAAACAGCTGCAGAAAGATTTTATAAAATGATAGCAATATTGGCTGTGTTACAGAAATGGAACACTGACAACTGTTCTGTATTAGCCCCACCTCCCTCAAGTTTCTTTGCTGCCATTACCTAGAACTTGGTCTTCACCATCACTGCTGGTGATCCAGGAGAAAGCTCTTCTCGTGCTGCAAATCAGCCAATTTGCGTTACAGTATGGGAGTGAAAGGTACTCACACAGCAGGGCAGAAAACGTGAATTTTAGTGGCAGGATAATGCTAACGAAGTCCTGCATTACAAAAATAACAACAATGGCAGGGAACAGGCTTAAAGGCACAATTACAAACATTACTCCAAGATGATCCTTCCCCTTTACAATGGAATTTATCCACCGGACAACACAGTGGGGTTGATCACAGTTTAACTCTTTCACTGACACCCAGAATACTTGAGGGGAAAACACCACCTGCAGCTTCTCGCTCTCAGTCCTTTCTCAGCTCACACAGCCCGAACAGGAAAAGACACCAAACCCGAGCATCCTGCAAACTCCTGGCAGGAAAGTGGATTTCTGCAAGGGCCTGAAGTGAACAGCCTGCTGCCAGCTCCTCCCACATCCCCTGTTGTGTTCAGGCACCTGTTCCCAGCTGCTCTGGGGCATGACTGCACAAGGGGATGGTTTGAAATTGCAGCAGGGTCCAGTTAGATCAGATACAAGAAGAGTTTTTAACAATGAGGGTGATAAAACACTGGAAAAGGTCGTCCAGAGAAGCTGTGGCTGCCCCATCCCTGGAAATATTCAAGGCCAGGTTGGACAGCAACCTGACCGAGTTGAAGATGTCCCAGCTCACTGCAAGAGGGTTGGACTGGATGCCTGTGAAGGTCCCTCCCAACCCAAGCTGTTCCATGATTCCATGATCATGTCTCATAGAATTTATTATTATTACTAAGCTGGCTGCTGAGCAGGTTGGAAACAAAGCAGGGAGATGTTCCCAGCCTGGAGCTCAGCTTCCTCCTTAGTCCAGAGCTGCATATTCCACCTGCTCAGAAAGGCAGCGACTGCACGAGCTCATCTTCCCCTCATCAAACCAGGAATCCACTCAGCTGAGCTGCGCTGCCTGAAAAGACATGACACAGGTCACTGACCCTTCTGCAGGCACACAGGAACTGCCTCCCAACAACTTTGGAAAATCAAAGCAATAGCCTGAGGAGGGAAAAAAATGTCTTTCTTCTTTGCCTTCTCTGCCCACAGCAAGGCGCATTCAGACACAGCCTGAAGGAAGCTGAGCTATAGAAAAGTGATGGAATAAATAGGAAAAAACAACAGAGGGCAGGAGAGCAAAAACATCAAAGGAAACTGCAGCTAGCAGCTGGAAGGAGAGATTAAATCCCTTGTTAAAAAGCCGTGTTTTTACAGGGCTTGCTAAAACATACATGAGGGGGAATTTCTGGTATTATACACACCTGTCTATCACCTTTCTGAGCCCTCAGGGCAGTGTTTTGCCTGAAGGCTCTTAAGTCAGTGTAGTGTATTAGTTGGGTATTGTTATTTACAAGGGCTCTGCGTGCACCTCCTGCTTTACAGACACCAAAAGTGACAGCTCAGGGCTTCAACATGATGCAGGACCTAAGGAGAGGAGCTGGCAGCAAACAAACAAATTGTATTAAAAACATGCATCAAAACACTGGACGAAAAGACACACAGAATGTGCCTGCAAATGATTAGTTGCTATTTTTAAATCCAAGAACTGTGATCTAAGGTGTAAGAGCAGATGACTTGGGATGAAAATAAATAAATTTGGGAGTTTTACCAACAGTCAACATACTCTTTAATAAACTGGTAAAGTCCTACCTAAGTTTTAAGGAAAATGGTAGCATTTCCTGTTTTAGTAGCATAATAAATTGCTCAGAATCTCCAATACTTTCTGCATCAGACCCAGAGCTCAGGTTAGAACCAAAACAGGTTTATCTGAGCTGTGGAATTTTGATAGAAACAAGTAAGACTGTACAGAATTATCCAACAACACAGGGAGAATGAGTCAAGTCAATTACTTTTCACTAGGAAAATGTGAAAAATTATTGCTGTCTGAATTTTTCCTGTCCAAATAGACTGTGTGGCTTATTTTTTTTATACAACTCAATGGCTAAAACCTGACATCTCTGTCCCATCATACTTGCAGTCAAGTCCCAATCAACCTTTCATTTTCTTACCAAGGCACTCCTGAGTTTATTTGATGTCTTGACATAACACAGGTCACTCAGACACTTACATTCATGAAGTATTTTTGCCCCTAATCCTCTCCATTTTTCAACATCTTTTTGAACAAGCACTAGAATCAGTGTTTTAACACAGTCTTACAAATGATGCATTTTAGGGTCATGACACTTCCTTCTTCTAAGTGATACTACTCTGCTTCTTCAGCTGAAGTGCACTCACCCTCTCACCTACTCAGGTTCAAACTGTTCTCAAGCATTACCCAACCTATTTTTCTGAAGCTGTTGCCCTCAACTGTCTTTTATTCTCCCATCCATAACTGTGCTCTACAAGCTTTTACAGAGTGTGTCATTTTAGACCTGCTTGTATTAAAATGCACATTGTTCAAATAAGCACTTCTGGCCAGTCTGGGGCAGCCTGTGCAATTCATTTTATACCTTTAAATAAGTAACACTTAATGCCACAAAAAAGAAAATTCTAACAGGACACATTATGTATTTTCTTACAGATTTTTAAAAATGCCTTAAAATAATCTCAAAGACCATCTGAAGTAGCCACTCTCATTATTGGTAAGAGCAGCTGGGACAGCTCAAAGTTAATTCAGCACTCCAGGCCACCAAGGACGTGAATGGGAAGCAAACCCAGCACAGCACGAGTACTCTGCTCCAAGCAGGCAGCAAACAGTGCTGCACACTGAACTGCCTGCCAGCAGCAGTAATGCCAGCTTGTAAAACCTGCTAAGAAGGAATTACAATAATTGGGGATTGTAGTCATGAGCTACAATAATTAGGGATTGTAGTCCTGAGCTACTGCAGCAAGTCCTCACAGGACAGTCAGGGTGCAGCCTGAGAAACCCCAGCTGCCTCACTGTGTTCAGGTGTGACCAGGAGCAGGTTTTGGGGTTTGTCTTTGTACCTGCATGGCTCTTATCAAAGCAGAACAGCAAAGGAAAGAATAAGCTTCTAATTAAAAATCTTCAAAAGAGTAGGGTTTTTGTTTTGCAGGGAGTGGGGGCAGAGAATGTGGCTTCAGTGCATCCACAATGACATTATCATTAAAAAGCTAGCATCAAAAATGTAATCCTCTCACTAAAAAACAGATCAAACCAGATCAAGTTAAGGGGTTTTGTGCTGGGGTTGTTACACTACCTGATAAGTGAACACAACTGGCTACAGCAGAACACAAGCTAAAAACACATGCTAATGGCAAAGCAGCACCATGAAAGCAAAATTTGGCTTTTCTCTGCAGCACACACTCTGAAAACTGGAGTTTTTATCAAACCTGAAACTACTGCAGCCTCCACTAAACTAAGGCTGACATGGGCAGCAGTGAAAAAGTCAACCCAAAGCCAGGCAGAGCAGGAACAGCTGCCCATGACCCTGTAACACACGTGAAACACAACACCATGAGGGGCATTTTCCCTCACGCCTCAACTGCATGAAGTGTTTAAACGTGCTGTACAAATCAGATTAATCCCACAGAGCCAAGAGGCAGGATTTTCATCCAGAATATATTACTGCTTATGCCTTTGTTCTTTGGAATCACGGCTGCTGGATCCAGGAGGTTAACAGCTGAAAATTAGCATATTCCTCTAACATTTGAGAATGCTTTAAAGCACCAATTCATTTTTATTATGTGTTAACACATTCCCTCTTCCCCCCATCACAAATCAAAAAATTTAATAAACTAACATTAGCAGTGCACCATTTGAGAACCTTTTAGGGCAGTTTTGTTCCTGAATGCTCCTCTCTGAACTCAGTATTTTCACTGTGGAGGTGCTGAGGCTACAAGAGTAACTCCACTCACTCCTCATTTAGTAGGGACAGTCCTGAGTTTCAAAGGTTACAATTAAATTCTTCCTAGGAACACAGAAATGCCATAAAGGTGAAACAGGATTTAATGAGTATAGGCAGGTTTAGATGGGATATTGAGAAGAAATTCCTCCCTGTGAGGGTGGGGAGGCCCTGGCACAGGGTGCCCAGAGAAGCTGTGGCTGCCCCTGGATCCCTGGAAGTGTCCAAGGCCAGCTTGGATGGGGCTTGGAGCACCCTGGGATGGTGGAACGGGATGACCTGTAAGGTCCCTTCCAGCCCAAACCATTCTATTAATCTATGACTACCCTACAAGCAGTGAAAAAGCAAATACCAAAGGACTTTCAAAAGCCTGGCTTGTGTCTTTTCAAGTATTTTGAGTTTTTCAAAACCCCAAAACACTTAAGAAAACAAAAATATCAATAAGAAACAGTTGCAAAAGTGGCACAATCAAGATCTTTTCTACATACTTTGAAACGTTTTTCAAAGTTTTCCAGATTTTAGCAAGTAATAACCAAATCAAATTGCTTCAGTTTGCAGATAAATGATCCATTTCAAAAATTATTTTAACGTGCCACTGGAATGTATGTTAAAATTCTATTTACATTCATTGAAAGATCATATTTGACTACAAAAGCTCAAGGATATTTATATGCTACAAAATATTTTCACAAATCTAACAAAAGCCTGAGGTAAAACCAATGCAATGGACTGAAACTACAATACTTAAAGGTGAGTTCTTTACTCCCTTGTGCACTTGGGGATCTGATGTGACACAGGCAGTAAAAACCCTGTATCTCACAAATCCTTTTTTTCCTCAAAGTCCTGGACTCCTTCATGCCTTTGCAGCATCAGGCCTTAAACACTTCAGGGCAACATTACACTGTATTGATTAAACAAGGGATTCAGAAAACCTGGGGAAAAGAAAAGGGGGCCTGAACAATCACAGTCGATCTCATCACCTCCGTGACACGCTGTGAATGTAATTAATCCTACAGTTATTTAGGAGAAATTCACATCCTACACATCAAGCAGCAACTCCCTGCTGGCTTCAGACTGGGTAATTACAGTGCAACAAGGACAAGGCTTCGATTGTAAGGAAGAGATGAAAAGGAGAACAGACCTACAAGGCCAACCCACCTTTCAGGGGCTGTCTCACCTCCAAACCACGAGAAGCAAATATGACACGCTCAGGAGTATCTGATTTAATTTAGTTAGTTCCAATCAAGACAGTAGCTTCTACAGAGACTGTAGAAATGCCACCAGGAATCCTGGTTTTTACTTTAAATCAAGGAGTCCATGCTTGAACTGGCATGTTACACCTACAGTCACCAAAATTAGCAACATCACATTTGTCTCAGGGTGCAGAGCACGTATTTGTGAAGGATAACAAATCAAGTTGCAGATACAGTTCCACAGAACACAGCAAGGCAATTTAACAGCTCAGCTGTCTTAGCTCACAGCTCTCCTTCACTGCACGTGTTGCAGTGCACTACTACAAAATACTTCACAAACAATGATCTTGATCATTTTATGCTAAGTTAAAAAGTAGAAAAATAGTGATAATGAAAAATAGACATGGGATCAAACATTCTCCTGCACACCTCATACCCATAAAACTGTAAAACCAGGAGAAATAAACTACTGTATAACAGGCAGGCTGGATGGATGAGTAACCTGGTCTTGTGGAATTGTCCCTGTCCATGGCAAAGGGTTGGAACTGGATGATCTTTACAGTCCCTTCCAATCCAAACCATTCTGTGATTCTATACTGAGAGCACTAAACCCTGGAAAACAGCCAGGAACACTCACAGCTTCACCTCCAATTCAGCAACACAGAAAATACACATTTACAAATATTAAAGTGGAACACCTTTAAAGCTAAACAAGCATGCAAATATTACATAAAAATCCTTTAAACTGCCATGGGCTGGAGCTGTTCCCTTAAGCAGGGATGCAGAACTGCCTGCCTGGCCAAGGACTTGCTCAGCCTCCCACCCATGTCATGGCCAGCAGGCACATATGTACAACAGCAGCCAAAAAACACCATGTGAATAGAGCCTGGCACAAAGGGGAGCACAAAACACTGGAGAAAGACATCAGGCCACACAAAGGAAGCTCAGCACAGCAAGAGACAGTGGGTAAACTACTCTGACTTCTCTGAAGGACACAGCTCCTGTGGGGTCACAGACACAGACTCCTGACAGAAGGGAGAAAAAGCTCTCCTGCAGTGAATGCACACCTGGATTGCCCTGTCCCAGCTGCTCATACTGCACCCATCAAACAACCTGTAGTTTCCCCAAAAATGCTTCTTCCTCCTCCTCATCCCCCCTTCTGCTTAAAGGCAGGTGTGAAAGAAGGAGAAAACCCCAGACTTAGAGCACAAATCCAGTTCTAATCTCACCTCGGAGAGGCTGCCATATGTATCATAGTGGCTTGTAAAAGCTCGGACCTAAAGAACAAAAGCATGCAAACCAGGCAAATTAAATTTAATTTTATTATGGAAATGAAAGCAATAACAGAAGTGACAGCAGGGTGGATGATAAGCTCACTTAGCAGGGGGATCAAATGAAGTGATGACATGTCATTATGACCTCAGGGGTTAAAGATGCAATTTTCCATCTGGCTGCATCTGGCTTTTCAACAGAAATGTTGACACCACCTGCTGAGATTTACCACAAGCTGCCTCCATAGGTCTTTGTCAAGCTTTTGTTACCCAGGTTAACATTTACTTTTCCCTCTTTTCTGATAAGTTTGGCTCAGCAACATGCTCCCTTTTCTTCAAAACCTAACAACACTTAAAAGGATTTACATGCCACTTTACACAATGGATGGAATTATTAATAGTCCCTTCACAAGCAGCTTAAGGGAAACACTAGGAACCTAGAAAGCAGGTGAAACTGTCTTTAAGATTGCAAGCAGAAAGATGAAATTTTAGCTACACTTGCTAATATCTTCCATTGTCTAACACATTTGGGAATCTACTTTTCTCTTACTAACAGGTACCTGAATAAAGCAATTTTTCTGAAAGAAAAAAAACACCAAACCTTTAGAATTCCAGACCTAGCTTGTATTCCCCATGCCCAATTGACTATTAGCCACCTGCGTGTGTTTTATTCAGCATCTTCATCATTTCCAATTCCGGATACACTGTGCTTAAAATAAATCAGCTTTTGCCAGCCCAGTGACACATTCACTTATTCATCTAATTTACCCCCAGCCAAACGATGATCTCAAACCAAATTTGTAATCAGCTATTGACACACTGCTGGCTACAAGGATTTTGCTTCCACGTGGAATATTTAAAAGCTAGTACCTACCAGGGGTGTTTCTCTCCATCTGGAATGGGACTGTGTGCTCTCTTTCACTGGATATATCTGTTATGGTTTTGCCTGTGCCAAACTTTCTTCCTAAACCCAGAGAGCTGTGCCAGCCAGGTGAGCTGAAGAGCGTGTTTCCAGCTGGTTTTAAAGTGCCCAGATTCTTCACTTAAATACAGCATTTTAACTGTTTAAACAGAGGCCCCAGCTTCCACCAGGAGTTTGTTGCTTACAGGGAAAGAAAAGGAAAACACTCCATGGATTTTGAACGTTTCCTCAGCCACAAAAGGACAGGAGGAAATGGAGACAAAAGAAGTTAATGAAGCCTGTATGGAGCAAATAATAGTTAAGAAACAAAACAGGGAAGTATCCAGACTGACTGGTGATGGAAATAACTGCAGCACTGAAAGACCACCACAATAACATCTATAAATACCCTCCCCTCCCAAAACTCTTCCACCACAACAGCAATTATAGAATCACAGAACGGTTTGAGTGGGAAGGGACCTCAAAGCTCATTTCAATCCTTGGGCAGGGACACCTTCCACTGCCCCAGGCTGCCCCGAACCCCATCCAATGTGGCTTTGGACACTTCAGGGATCCAGGGGCAGCCACAGCTGCTCTGGGAGACTGTGCCAGTGCTTCAGAGGGAATTACCAGAGGGAAGTCACAACTTTCTTCCCCTGGAAGATGCAGCACCCTCCTCTCCAGGTGCCTCACCTTGGGGAGCTGGGACCCCTTGCCTTGAACACACAAATCACCAGCCTGTCAAGCCATGTCCTGAATGACAAGTGAGCTTTGCTGTTCCCTCCAACACAAAGGAACAAAACCAAGTGTTCCCATTCCCTTCGCACTTGCTGAACTTCAAACACTGCTGAACTGCACAGCAATGACTGCAGCATATGCTTAAATGCTGTCCTGATTCAGGCCTAAAAATAGGACTGGGCTCTGCAGCTCCTCTCTCTCTCTCCTGCTCTCCTAATGACAGACAGCCATTGTGCCATGTCACTCTGACAATAAGATAGCTTAATTGCCCTCTTTCCAGCAGCTGTCAGTTCTGCTTAACTGGGACATAATGTGAGACTCTGGGAGGAAATGTGTTAATCTATCAGTCACTTATAGCTCCTGTGCATTTTCCTGGGCTGGATTTAAAGAAAACTGGGTTTTATGACTGACTTGCTAGACATTATATTCATTGATATGGGCAGCAGAGGTATTACTGCTTAATGACTCATTTCTTTGTGAAAGACCCATGAAATAACTTTCTCCTTTATTTACTGCACTTTTTCTACTCAACTTCAACCTGAATTTCCCCATACTTGGGGAATTTCCCACACATTTAAGGTGTGGTTGAAAAAGGCCTCCTGAAATATGACAGTGTAAAATGAACTGGCTGTTGCAGGAATAATGCAGGATCGATGAATCAAAATGTTTGGAAACACCTGTAATTGTTTTAAAGTAGTTTATATATTGTTATCTACAGGAACAGAGTCACTGAAAGCACAGAGAGAATAAAAATCAACATCTACAAACCATCATGAACAGCTATGAACTGAGGGTCTTTAATTCTCCACAAAGTACTGCTAAGGTCACACCTAAACACAACAGCCTGGGTAGGCTGCTGCAATTCTGTCTCATTCCCCCTTCTGATCACAATTATTACCAAATTCCCTCTATATCCCCTTCAGTGTCTTGTGCACTTCAGGTATTTTATCCCCCACAGTCTCTTGTGAAATACAAAGATTATTTTAGCCACTGGTTTGGGAGTCTGCATTGCTGTATTAACAAATAAAACAATGACTTTTTTTTGTGTGTATATTAGTCATGCCTGTTCCAACTCACACCTTTTGTGGGCTTTCAGAGAAGGCTGTGATGATATAAAAAGGAAGGAAAAATAATACAAAAGCTGTACAAAAACCAGAATAAATCTGACAAGAACAATATAAAGCTTAGATTTGAACATGCAGCTTGCTTTAATCATTTAATCCACTTCCCACTGTTTTCCCACTGATACTTTTGGTTTTAAGCCATTAAAACGTGCTGGTATTCCAACCAGTCTGGCTGCAAACTACCCAAAACTCTGGAAATAAGCCATGCTGACTCTGTTAAAAGAACACAGGTGAGACACAGAAGTGCAGGGGTTTTGTCTGGAGGTGGCAGAGTCTCTCCTTCCTCTCAAGGAGTGGAAGCCAAAGCTTCCCACAGTGCCAGGGAGAGCTGCAGGGGCACAGAGCACATGGGGATTTGTGACACTCGTTCTGGTGTTAATAATCAATTGGTGCAACTGCTACAGCCCATAAATCAATGTTCCATGCAGCTGGGAATGCTTTGCATGTGCTGTCAGTTTTGAACTGGAAGCTCCTTCTAGTCTTTATCCTGAAGTTACGTAAGTGCTACATAAACATTTCTCTTCCTAAGAAAAATCACAATAGAATGAGAATTCCCCAGAGGCCGTTTTTCCCTCCAAACTCCTATTAATATATTAAAGATAATTCACATTTTTATTTAAAATCCAATTCTTCCCTCCCTTCTCCAATAGCATCACTGTATTAAAAAAAAGGAACTGAATGTCTTTGTTTCTGTATCAAGAATTGCTAGACAGACAGTTACTAAATTAAAAAATTGATCATATTCCCACATACAGGAGACAGAATTTATTTTACTGATCTTTGTTCACAGATGAAGTTTGCTAAAAACATCTCCCACATCAGTAACTACTGCAGAACTTACTTGACTTTCTGGATCCAGATGCAATAGTCTGTAATGAAGAGATCATTAAGGATGTAGGCAGGGTCACTCTCCATAAAAATCTTGTGAATGTCCAGCAGACACTTCAAAACTGCAGCTTTCCCTGCAGGAAACAGATTTTTGTTTTTGTGATTCACAAGAAATCACAGCAGATGATCTTTATCATCTCCCACCTGACGGTTTAGTAACCACAGTATCCATGAGCACCTTGGGAACAGGGGCTGATTCCCAGGCTGGGAACAGCAGCACTGTAACTCTGTCCTCCAGCATCCACATCCCTGGGGATGGGGAGCCCCTGCATTCAGCAGGAATCTCTGCAGGACCAAAGGCTGCAGGCCCAGCCAAGCGTGAAATTCTCCACAGCTGAAGCAGCCCCTTCCCCCAGCATCTCCACTGCTCCCAGGGCCCAAACTTCAGCACAGACAGGCAGGGCACTGCATTTAAAAAGAAACAAATTCAGCTGAGAAGTAGCTCACAAATAACAAGAAGTTATGCCCCATCATCTCTCTGAAGAGCAGCATTTTTCCCTTTATGCCTACACAAATACCAGGAAATAATAAAGTTGGGAACACAGCTCACAGCAGGGCCAAGCACATGGAATTGTGTGAGGCAGTGTAATGATTCCCTAACAGCAGATGAGAGCCTGGAATTAGGGAGAACTTCTCCTACTTCTGCTAGTCACAGAATAGTTTGGCAAAATGAAAGAAAAAACTCACTTCAGGTTCAGGAAGGAGCCACTTGACACACAGTCAATAAATACAGTAAAAGATTAAAAATGTGTTCTCATTCCACAACCAGAAAACTTTCTGCTGTCAGTTTGACTTTTCCTTCATATGCAACACTCCCATTAGCTGGAATCTCCCCTTTTAGTTTTCTGATGACAGTTGCTAAAGGGTTAAGTGCTGGAACACTTAAAAAAATTATTTTCACCATTTAATGGTGGGGAAAAAAACCCCACATTCAAATGAAAACAGCCACCACTGCAAATGGAATCTAATAACCCTCTCCCAAGAGGCTGGCTCCTCCTAGGCTATGAAACCTGAACAGGGATGAAATTACATTTTACAGATTTAGAGGAGAGGGGGAAAAAAAAAAAAGAAGAGACAAAAAAGATCAGAACTCCCCCTGCTGTTCAAGCACAAAATTTGTTTGCTCATTTTTAAGTAATTCCATGTTGAAAAAATACAGAGAATGGAAGTTAAGGATGAGGAAGATGGCAATAAGGAGGAAGAATGGGGAGAGCAAAAAGCCATGGCAAACAGAACAGAAAAAACCCACTGGTTTTTGAAACCAAGTCAGCAAAGAAAACCTAAAACCCCAAATATAACTAATAACTTTTAAATTGTATCCCCATCAATGCTTGTCAAACATCACTATTTTGACTAAAGAAGTGTGCTCTTTTACAAAGAAATGATGTGTGGAATTCAAATTTTGCTGATTTCTTCAGGTTCCAGCTGTCAAGCTGTCAGCCCAAACCATTTCCAACATCCACTCCTGTAACTCATCTGCCAAGTAACAATGTACATCAGCGAAAGCTACACTAATTCCCAACTAAAAATGTCTTTCTTCATAAATTAAAAGTTTTGGATTATAGTGGCTTAATGGGTCTCTAATGAGAGGCTGCAAATCTTGCCAGACTTGAAACAGGGAATCCTGCATCAGGCAAACTATCAAATGTCTGCTTTTAGACCATGGGCCCGTGGGATTTAACAGTTTTTGCATAGTTACAGCTCTGCATTATACTGACCAATAAATAACCTGCTTTTTACGTGCAGATACTGCTTCCTGATCATTCAAAAAACCCCACTAGTTGTGTTTAAAAGTACAAATAAAAAAGCTTCCAGTGTGTGTAACAGGAAAGTCAGAGAACTTTGTCTCTGCAGATCACTGGATCCTCCTGGAGTTCCTTGCTGAGAGAGCTGCCAGACAGCAGCCTGAAAGCTGAATTTTACAGATTCAGAAATCCAGTCCTCCTTCCACAGACTATTTCAAAATGAGGATAAAATTTGACCCCAGCTCTGTATGTGCCATTTGATATGATAATCTGATTTTACACCATTGTGAAATTCTACCAGCTTTCATCCTGTGTATTTGAAAGGAAAGTTTAAGTCATACATCTCTATTTTATATTCTTTTTCCCCACAGACTTCTGTGTGTTTTTACACATTCTTAAGTAGGAGCATTCATCTAAAGATAAACTGAACTTTGCTGTTACTCTCTTTTTAATGGAACAGTATTCTGCAACACAAGAAAAGAACTCTACAAACTTTTAAATTGAAACATCCTGGTAGCAACTTACCCAGTCAGGCAATATTTCACTGGATCACTGAATGCTCACTGCAACACTATTTTCTATTGTGACATTAAAAGTAAAGCAAATTTCTTACCTCTCATGTACTGTCCTCAGAAGAAAAACCCATAGGCTGTCAGCACTGCATCACTGCAGTTTTGTTATCAGAATTTTCTTTTTCACACTTATGAACAGCAACATAAGGCAGTGCAGACAAGTGAGGAGGGACAGCATCCATCTTCCCCTTAAAACTTCACTCCCTGACTGTTCTAATGTCAATGGGATTTTCAATCAGCAACAGTTTTTGGCAGTAATAAAGATTAATATTGCCATTTATGTGGGTTTTTAATCCTGCAACTCACACAATTTAAAATAAACCACTGAAGCACTGCTTCTCAGCGATCCTTCTGTCCAAAAAATACATCTGATGCTTTTCTCAAAGAAGTAACTCATGCTAAATAGAGAAGTTGCAGGTGACTTTAACAAGCTGAGGTACAAAGATGGTTGTGTACAACTTCTAAACACTCACCCAGCTGCAGAATCATGACTGTGTCACTGCAGGCACGTGTCACCAGCTCAAAATGCCTGTACAGAGGATAGCACAGCACCCTTCTTCCAAAAGATACCAGGACATCATGGATGCTGGAGAAACTCTGTATGCATCAGGAAAAAATCTGAATCAGTCTGTGTGCTTGTTTG
>VYZR01049309.1:4807-31787 GCA_013400675.1 Oxylabes madagascariensis | reverse complement strand
ATTTATTTACAGTAGCACCACGAACACATCTGCTACTGGTGAATATTTTAAAGTAAGAATAACTTTAAAATACAGAATTACTGAGTTTTTTTAAAATATTTTGCTATTACAAAGTTTTTCATACACCAAGACACTGAAACTAAAAGACCATGCAAAAACATTTAGTTAAACAGAGCTGCACAGANCTCTTGCACTGAGACTCTGACTCTCACCAGCAGAGAATATGAAATCATCATTCCACTTTCTACACTGATGCTAAAAGAGCAGTCTACCAGGCTCCCACTTACTCTGCACCTCTTTTTTTCTGACTTACAGCAAAAAAAGTCAGATACTACAAATCCCCTGGCACCGCCTGAATAATGGTGACCCTGGATGGATGACACTCACACCACGGGAAAACCCAAGTAACTGTGTAACCGCCAAGAGGAAGCATCCAAGAAACATTTCCTAAGTTCAGGGACTCATTCTTCTCAGACATCCTTCTGCAGTCTGACTTTGTGTAAGGGCAGGGTAGAAATGATCTTCATCTTTAGCCCCACATTCTCACAACTTTTTCTACATGCACAACACACATCAGAGAACAACAAAAAAAATTTGCACCTAACCTGCCACATGGAAGTCACGGGACTTTTGGCCAGTGGCAAAAACAGTAACAGCTGGAGCTGAAAACAACAGGAGAAGCATCTGGCCAAACCAGCTGCACAGAGTGTTAAGAGCTTCCTGCTGAACTTCATTGCTACTGAAAGTAACATAGAAAATAAAAGTTCAGCCAAGAGACACTGCAGCTGCCTCACCAGTCCCCAGACTACAAACTGCATGAGTCTGCAGCTTCATCTACTCTACAACAGTAGTCACTTGCAGATGGCAATCTACTTGAGTGTATATCCACAGTTCAAAATTCAAAGACAAATAGTTCAAAGAATAATTCACTAAACACTTGTGGGGCTGGAACTGTGTTGCATTTCAAACCATGAACTTAATAGAATGTAGATACATGACTCCTGAAGATCTATGGAAAAGTTTTCAACTACTATAAAATTATCAGTGGAAGTGTTTGACACTTATCTCACTATCATTGTGATAAGCTCTCTCCCACTGCTATCCTCTGACATCTACATTCTTCTGTAGATTTCACTTATATTTAAAAGGCAGGAACAACTATGCACCTGGACTTACAAAACTCCACAACCACAAACAGCTCCTTAAGTTGCGTCTTGACTTTTGAAGAAATTTGAAAGAATTAATTCCCAAACTCCTACTAAACTGCAGCAAAGCCTGCATTAATTTAGGGCTGAAAAGCATCTTCTACACAAGAGCACCACAACATTAAATACCAAAATAACACTAACAGTTACGAGAACTTTATTAATCTGTACTCAGATAACCCTTCCCTCTTCCCTCCATCTCTACAAAAACTCAATTAGCTAGTGCAAAGGTCAATTTCCTACTTTGCAATTTCCTACTGTCCTACTAAGCACTTCTCAGTATCTCTTGAAGAGATGCAAATACTGATTTTCAGAAAAATACTGACAATGAACTACAGGCTACTGGAGTAGAAGAATTATACTCAAGTCTGACAATTGTGAAATAACACATGTTCAAAAAGGATTTTTTTTAAATATGTTTTTTAATGCAACTTACTTGTAGTTTTGCTAGCTGAGCTGTGCGAGACACTATTTTGTTGTAGGGGTCAACAATTTTGACTCTAATTCTAAAAATAAGAGGAGAAAATTATTTATAGCATTGTTAATAAATAGCATTATAGAGCATAAGATTTTATACTTTCTAATTGCATAATGAATGTCATACCTATCAACAGTGCTTTGCAGAGCACCAATTCTAGTTTGCATCATTTGGAGGACACCTGCAAAATAAAGCATATTTTTTTTACATGGAACACTCATCATTTATAGAAAGAGTTTTTCTTCAAATGATAGTAACTACTGCAGACTACTTTGGCATAAACCAAAAGCAGTTTCCCCCTTTATAACAGAGTATCAGAGAGACCAAAATTAGTAAGCATATTGGGAAATAAACTGAGCAGGTCACTTACCGAATGTTATGCAAAATGTATTGGTACAGAACATAAACCCACAGAATAAATATCATTCCAAAATCCTTCATTTGTGAAGTTTCAAATAATACTTAGAGGATGTTACTTTCTAAGAGACTGTTGATCACCACTGCAGTTCAAATTATATAAGCTGGTATAAACACCTGAACATGATTTATAAAAACGGCACAACCTATTTAAAACTATTTATTTAACACAGTGACTAGGACAAAGAGGACTGAGAAGATAAACAATGCTATTTCAAGGTATTCTTCCTGGGCATAAGCATCTTTAGCAAAAAGTAAGGTATCAATGTCATTGTAAGGTCATCTAATTTAGATTACAAGCAGAGCAAACTACCCTAATCATGTTTGTTCCACATTAGTTTGGCAAAGCGGCACTAGGAAAGCCAACAAGCATGCCTGTTCTTTTCTTGGTAAATTGCAAACAATGTAGTAGGGGACAGAAGTCATTTGTGCAATACAGAATCAGCCTGCTGAGAATTTAATTAAGTTAGACAAACCCAGGCCTACAAAATTATTTTTGTTCCAGTTACTGTTAGCGTTCTAAAATATACTACATTTTTGTAAAGCCCTGTTTACAAGCATGCCATCATTAAATTAGATAAAGCTGCAGCATGATACAGTATAAGATGGAAGACAAAACTACTGCTAATAGTTATATTCAGGTTGCTCTGTACTGTGACTATACCTCACTCGTTTTGTATAGATATGTAAATTCTCATCTTCTCCATATTTCAGAACTTAGCTTAGTGACAGGCTCGTGTGTTTACTGTTATTTATACATGGTATGGCATGCAATAGATCGTGAGGATGAAGATATGAGACACGGTGAAAAGCTGGCAAAACAGGCTGCACTGTCTACCCTACATTGCAATAATGGGGGAGGGCCAGTGGCACAACACTGCTGCGTCTATGGCTGTAATACTGCTATTAAGCATACAACAGCCGTCTTCCCAGGGGACAGAACAAGGATGGGTGAAGGCACTCTCCCCTCTGCACTGGCTGTGGAAGATACATGATGATACAATTTAGCCTATCTTAAAATAACAGGCAGCTCAAGATATCTACTGAACTACCTACAGACAGAAAAGAATATACAGACCAGAGCTGTGTACCATTAAAAAAAGTGCACAGGCCTAAAAAAGAAAAGACTCTACAAGCTGGATGTACCAATTTGAAATGTTTAATGAGATTAACTTTCACACATCCGAATGACTATGCATACTGTGAATTAGCTCCATAATCTTCACTTGCTAACTTAGTTGATAAATATACCAAGAGCTATGCATTTCTAACTTCACAATTAAAAAAATCTGTTGGCATTTATCTTTTCTTTTTCTTACAAATCTTGACTCGGTATTTCCTTTAAGAGCACAACCCAAAGTAAGTGGAAAAAAAATCAACAAATTTGAGGTGAATTGAATTTTATTTTTACTTCGCTGTATTAGTCATAAAACATGCATTATTTACCACACCTGTCTTATAGAAATGTTTCCTAACTGAGTAGTTGTTTTGAAGTACATCATTCTTTCCTCAGAGCAATTTTAGGAAGGAATGCCTTCAGAAACAACCATCATTTCAAAAAACAGAATTCCACTGAGCACAAATTGCTGAAGATTGTTACTGGAAAGTATTTATCAGTCACAAGATTGACTACACATTCCTGTCTACTTCTTATTTGGAGAATGAGCACATATTTCAGCCTTTTATCCTTGATTCTCCCACTGTTTAAAAAGTTATTCAGGAGCTACCATTACTAGATTAAATAGCTATTTCTTTAATTTAACAGCTATATGCAATTACTGACACAAAACAGTATACCCAAGCAGCTCCAAAGACTAAGGATATAACTATCAGCAAACAGAAACTCTGGTTATGCCAAAACCTGAAAGCAGAAAAAGGAACAAAGATAAATTACTTACCAACTTTTAACAAAGGGGAAAAGGAGCCATGCTATAGAGATTCTAGCATGTTACAGAGGTAATATCTGTCTGCACAAAAAACACCACAATACCAAACCATATGACGTTCTCAGCAAAGTGGCAAAGAGCAGAACGGCAGGTTTAATGAGCTCCTGGCACAAGAACAATATACTGCAAGCATTTTCTATAGAGCCAACGGTTCCTAAGCAAGGCCTTTGAAAATCAGCAGTTTGTGTTAAAATCCATGTCTCAAACAGTGGAATAAAACAAAGGTATGTATTTAACTCAGTAGCCCTTTACTAGTAAAAAACACCTCAACACGGTTTAGATTATATGTAATAGCCTCTTTGGTTAAGATGTGCAAACTATGCAACACATGCATATGCAACAGAAAACTGGTGTTCATGGCAACAGATACCTACCAACATTGCAACAAAATTAGGCTTATTTAGAAAAATATATTAAAAGGTCAAAAAAGGCTTTATTACTAAAGTTGCTCAGAACATTACCAAAATACATTTTCCTATGAAGCAGCTACTCCAGAGAAGTATCAGCCAAATCTTCTCCTTGGAGCTCCATCTACCGATGTTAAAAAAAAAAGAAAAAAAGGCTGCCACATGTTACTTCTCAGAAATCAGACCTGGAGCTTTAACACTGGGAGCCAAAGTTGGTAGTGAATGATGTTTCCTTCATAGCTCCTAAAAGTGCTTCCTCCACTGTAAGGATAGCTAGCATAAAATAACAATATTTACCTTCCAGGGATTCAATTCCAGTTGCTTGGGCCAACAGATCTTCATGTCTTGCAACAACCTTAAAAAAACAAATATCAAAATCAAAAGAGAAAATGGGCATGAGCCTAAAATGACATGAGCCTAAAAGAAGTATTCCTACATCATTCCTACATTAGGCATGTATCAGCATCCCTACATTAGCCAGATACAGGAAAAAACAGGTACATCTTACAGGAGAAAGGGTTTTAAGAGCACAAGGTGTTTTAATTCACAAAAGCAGCGAGTTCAGAATCGGAAGAGAGAGAGTCAGTAATTAATTAAGATGTCCCGCAGAGCTGCATATCTTAATTAAAGCCAGCAGAGCAATCACATTTCAACGTATCTTCATATTTAATAATAATTGTAAATGCAAACTTACTAATCCCACCATAATAATGTATATTCTCTTTTTTTTTCCTGTTCATGACATTTATAAACTAGTTCCCAAAGAACTTACCAACTGGGGCAGGAGGAGGGAGGAAGCAGGTTTTGAAACAACATACAAACTTAGCAAGTGTTCTCATTGCAATGTCTACTGTGGATTTATGATTTCTGCATAGAAGAAGTTTTCCACCTAAACTCAAAAGCCTTTCTGAAGGTGTAGAGGCATGTTAACATAGGTTATATCTGTGTAGCTAAAACTAAGTCTTAGGGCTTATGCTGCTCTTCAACACACAATGTAATGGTGCAAGTTCTCCCTATCGTCTCACAACGCCATGCTGAAACATGGCCTCAAGTGTTTATGATAGTTGACACAAACATTTGGAAAGAGTCTTCCTCCTCACAAGGAAGAGTGAAATAGCATACAGTGATAAGACTACAAAAACTGAAACAGTACATGGCTGCCTGGTAGAAGTATTGAGTGTGGGCTCAACTGAGTTGTCAAACTCACTACCAGTTTAGCTGCAAGTTGTACCTTTAGTAACTGCTTGCAGAGGACACTGGGCAATTTCACAAGTTACAAGCTCGTGATTAGTAAGTTTTTGACTAGTTTATATCAATCACCCCAGAATAACAAGATACGCTTTAAACTTACTTGCAAATGCAGCTCTTTATCCAACTGACTAATACCTTGAGCAAGTTTAGCCAGTTGCTCAGCTATTACAGCTTGATGGATGGACTGGGAAGTGTAAGCTTTCACATCAAAGTCTTCTCTGAAGAAGTCAGCATAACATTCTGAAAAAGGATTTAGATTTTATATTCATGGTTCAGAAGAATTAAATAACATTTACAGCCCTACAGTGTACAGTTCTCTGACCTTCAATTTCTTCAACGTAACAGTGAATGTTCTCTACATCACATAGTACAAAGATCAGAAGAGACCACAATCATGAGAAACGAGTTTGGAAGTGGTAACTGGGGTTCGTGTTTGTTTGGGGATTTTGCAAATGGTGATAAAGACACGTTTCTGTACTGCCCACACTCTTCTCTTGAACAGAATAGACTAGAAAGCATCAATACCTTATTTTCTCAAACTTTATGGTGTAACCAGGGTGAAGCTGTTGAGCCTGTACCCAAACACACCAGTCAGCTGCAGATCACTGGCAAGTAGCATGAGACAAAACTTCATGAAATCATATCGGATTTCGACAACGGTGTGAGTTTATGAAACAATTATGGAATTATACTGCAATTATGACTCCGGGTCAAGCAAGACCAGAGTTCCCAGGCAGCTACTCTTAATTCAACCGAGCACCTTCGCCCCTCCTTCCAGTGCAATATTTTTCCCTTTGGGAGCAAGCGAGCCCCGGCGCACACTCCGCACACCGCAGTCCCTCCGGGGCACTCGCTCCTCCGCCCCAACTTCCCGTGACTCGCGGGCGCGGGGCTTCCCCGCCCGCCCGGCCCCACGCCGCCCTCGCCCGGGACCCTCCGGGCCGCCGCGGCGAGGGCCGTGCCCGGCGCTGCCCCCCGAGCCCGNGGGGGAGCCGTGCCCAAGGGGAGCCGTGCCGGGAGGGGGCCGTGCCGGGGGGAGCCGTGCCCAAGGGGAGCCGTGCTGGGAGGAGCCGTGCCCAAGGGGAGCCGTGCCGGGAGGGCTGTCCCCGGCACCCTGCGAGGGAGCGGCTGCTGGCCGGACGCTTCACCAGGACGCAAGTGCTGTGTGAGCTGTGGTGCTCTGCAGCGAGGCCTGTGTGAAGTAGCTGCATGACGAGCGTTTCAGACGCTGTTTGTTTGTTTGTTTGTTTGTTTTCCAGATGCTGAAAGGACTGTTAATTATACATGATTGGTGACATCAGAGAAACCAAAGAATGCTACCTAAAAGATCCCATGGATTTGTTTCATTCTGGGCAAGTTGTGAAAATATGTGCCCCTATGGTCCGCTATTCAAAGTAAGTAACTGTCGTGTCAGCTGTTTTCAGTGTATTCTCTCTGTTTGGAAACTTACTTCTCAAATTTATCTTGACTAAAAATGGGTGATTACCTTCTTCTCTTTTATATAAGACAGAGGTAGATGTGGGACGTTTCATTTTACATATTTTCATCACAGATCTACACATATAATACTCGAATATCCCCACAATACTTCATGTTAGAACAGCATTTTAGGATAGCTAATCAGAAAAATGCCTTAACTATTTACCTCTTAATCTTCATGTGTCTGCAGGTTGGCATTCAGAACCTTGGTTAGGAAGTACAGTTGCGATTTGTGTTACACACCAATGATAGTGGCAGCTGATTTTGTGAGATCTGCAAAAGCCAGAGACAGCGAATTCACAACAAACAAAGGTATTATTTTTAATTAACCATTGCCTCATCAGAATGTTTTATGTGGTCATAAGCCAAATTGGCCAAGTGAATTAAGTCGGTCATAACTTGACATCTGTTAACAATTTTGGTATACTGTCTGATTATAAAACCACAGAAATATTCTAAGGAAGAGTAAGCACAGACCAGTGATAATGGATCAAATGAAATAGTGCAAAACCTCATCTCCACCTGAAATCAAGGCCTCTGAAGTGATTTATATCTGTGGGGGTTGACCACACATAGCTGCTCACTCATTCCTTCCTAATTCTCCCAGCAGCACAGGGGGAGAATAGGAAGAGCAAATACAAGAAAAATTCATTTGTCAAAAAAAAAAGGCAGCTTAATATGTAAAGGAAAGAAAAATGGAAAGAAACAAACAAGTTATGCAGAGGCAATCACTTCCTACTAGCAGACCAATGCCCAGCCACTCTCCAAGCAGTAGCCACTCTGGAACAAAAATTCCATATCCCAACCCACTTTTTTACTTTGCCTGTCATTCCAGTTTCCTTGGTGAGCTTGACATTCTACAGGATGGAATACTCTTTGTTCCTATTTGGGTCAGCTGTCATAGCTTTGTTCACTACAAACTTCTTGCCCACCCCAGTCTGTTTGTTGGGGGCAGGGGGAAGCAAAGTGAAAAAAACAGGAAGTTTTGACAATGTGCATGTACTTTGCAACAACAGCCAAAGCAACTGTGAATTATCAACACTGATTTTATCACAAAATCCAAAATGCAGCACCACACAGACTACTACAAATGAACTTCAAATAAATTTGACAAGTAACTCCATCATAGCTAGACCAGGTACAAAAAGACAGTAAAAGTCTTTTTCTAGCAATTGTTTCATGTATGTTTCAGAGACAAACATTTAACTCGCTGCCAGGAAAAATTTTCTAGTCTCTAGCAAAAATAAGAGTGTTACTAAAGGTGAAAAAAGTAATAGACCAGCCATTGATACAGTGGAGTCAAGGACTGACAAAAGAAGAAGGGTCTCATATTAGCCACTGGAGAGTGAAAGGGGCTGTTGGTAGATGACTCGAGAGATGAGCGCAAGAAAGCACAAAAGAGACCAGAATTTAGGCATGTCTGGGGTTGAGGGGGAGAAGCAAGGCTTTGGGCATGGTACAGAAACATAACCAGAACACCTATAAAAAGAAGAAGTATGAGGACTTGTACAGTGTCGTGGCTGTAAAGAGATCTGAAGTATGTGGGAAGAGATGACAAGACTGATACAGATCTGTTGGCATGAAGTGGCTGCAGCAGAACAGTGTGACAAGGAATGTACGAGCATAGGCTGCAACTGGAGGAATGAAAAGTGCTGCTAATGTGCAAGTAAGATCAGAGTGTAAGGTCTATAAAGTGGATGATTTAGTCTATTCAGGCCACAGAATTTGTGGTTTCGTAAGTGTATATATGTAATAGGGAAAGTGTATTTCATTGTTTTAGTGTTGACTATGTACTATAGTGCATTATTCAGATAGAACAGAGCAATTACAGAGAAAATTCGCATTGGAAAGCATAGGTAGGCTCTCTTATGAGTGGAATGCAACTTCAAAAAAATCATGAATAACTCATTGTATGTAAACATAAAGGAGTAAGAATATAACTGACTCAAATATATATGGCTCAAAGCCACAGTTAATAGCTCCCCTTGAATTTACTTACACATCTGATTTACACAAAGTGCAGTGACATTGAAGTTCTACAGGTCAAATATGGAGTATTCTGGGGGGTGCTGGGACTGGGAAAGAGGAGATGAAATGTTTTAGTGTTGCAAACATCTTTTCCCTTCACAGTTCTTTTATGCTGTCCTTAATTTTACAGGCCTGTAAAACATTCTGCCTCATGCCTTGACCAGATTATAGTATTTACACTTACATTTATACTTTTTGGGTGGTTTTATATTTAACTTGCTGGCTGTTTGGAGATTTTTTCTTCTAATTAGTGGAGTAGGTTTGCAATTAATGTTTTACGTTTTCTTCTGCATTAATGTTTCTTTGTTGTGTATTTCTCAGGTAGAGGTAAGTGTTCTTTGTGGCTGCTGCTAAAAAATTTTGTGGCTAGACTCAGTATTTTTATTACTTAATGCTCAACAAAGAGAAACTAGGCATGTGGGCTTATTCTAAAATATTAGCTATAACAATGTAAATCTCTTCAGCTAGAGCACTGTATTAAAGGGACACTTCTGAAAATATGTATGCAATTTTTTTTTTGGCTTGCTATATTTTTAGGTAACTTCTAGAAGTGTCTCAGCTTGATTGAGAGGGTAGTGGTGGCCTTTGTTACTTCATCTCCACCATTTCAATAACTACTTATTTTCCTCTAAAACAGAAAAATGTTCAGAAAGCACTTGTGGTCTCTACAGTACCAGAAGTGCACTTGTTTTGTGTATTTGTTGGATCATCTCTTTCTATCAGTGCTCAGATATCACGCCGCTTCTTCTTAACTACAGCAATTGTTTATATGGAAAGTGAGTGCTAAGACTGCTTGAGATATTTGAGATGCCTTTAATGTAATGCAGTAGCTGTAAAAGAGGAGAGCATGTTCCAAATGACCATCTGGCTCTCTGCAGGGGCTTAGTAAATCACAAGTAGTTCAGCAGACCCAAGCTGAGGAACACTGGCACTTCGGTTTCTCACTTGAGACAAAGCTGCTAGAGCTGGTTCTGCACACGTGTGCTCATTCCAACTCTGTGTGTCACATTGTGGATAAAAAACAGCCATGTTGGCCCAGAAAAGGAAAATGATGGGCTGGGATGAGGAAGGGCAAAGCTTGTGGGTGTTTCAGTTCCTTCCTGAAGGGTTGGTTCTGTAAGCAGGTTTCCCACCTGGCAACAGACAGTCGTGTCAGCACAGCAAAGGGGCAGCATGCGGACAAGAAGGGGCAGGCTAGGAGGGGAAGCATGAAGGCTGCTGAAAATTAAAGAATGCCTAGCTTCATAGATGGTCTTTGTGAAAGATTAGCAAGTGACCAGTTTCAGTCAGAAAGTGTATGTTAAGCCAGCAGCTGTGTAGGATACCTATATTTGTCTGAATTCCCACCTCTGTTAATAGACATACTCACTTAGTAAGTAACCGCTGGCCAGCTACCTTCGCTTATTTGTGATTGGGGGCTTACAGAATTCACAAAATAGATGAGCTTGGAAGGACCTCTGTAGGTCATGTTATCCAGCCACCCTGCTCATGCAGGGTCACTTATACCTGGTTGCCAGGACCATGGTCAGACAGCTGTAGAATATACAAAAAAAGCATTCAAAATTTAGAACTCATTCTTTTTATTTTCTGGGAATTTTTAAATCTCAAAATATCTTTTCATTGGCATAGGTGATCACCCACTGATTGTTCAGTTTGCTGCTAAAGAAGCACAGGTTTTGTGTGATGCTGCCCGTATCATCTGTCCTTTTGCAGATGGAATAGACCTAAACTGTGGCTGTCCTCAGAGGTAAAGTTTTGAAAAAGATGGGTAAATAGGATGAAATAAGTAAGAGACTAAAGAATTCTGGTCTTACTTTTCACAATTTCTATCTTAACCTAAAAATAGATTTCAGGAGAGTAAGAGCTTTTTAACCTGTCAGAAATGCGGTAAGGTTCTGAATGTTCCCAGACGCCTGTAACCCTGGTGAGACTGGGATAACTATATGTATTTGCTAACTTGCCTTTTTTCATTTCTGAGATACTGAGTGTTGGCTCAGAACTGTCCATCCCTTCTCAACAACTGTTAAATGTGCACTACCAAAAACAGCTTGCTGCAAATAATTTGCATAATTATCATGACATAGCAATTTCCAGAATAATGAGGCAAGTCTGTGATGTCTCAAACTTCTCCAAGTGAAAGATAGTCTTTAAAAAAAATTATACAGATAAAGTGATGAAAATAATTTCTTCCATCTTTTATTCAATTCATAAGTATAGTGAATTAGTTATGTACTTCTCACTTAAATTGATAAAGATTTTGTCTTGACAGTAAAACAGAGTAGTAAGATTCTTCCTAACTGGTTCAGTTGAGAACCATCTATTATTACATGTTTGTCAGGCAGTCTTTTTCTAAATGAAGACCTGAAAAATTTAGGAAAGTATAAGATAATATTACGGTGCAAATACTTAATTTCTCTATTCTAATTAGATTTTCTTGACTTAAAACTATAGTATTTGAAAAAGTTTTTCTGGAAGATCTGAGGCTTCTGCATGGAAGTATTGTTTGCTTTTTTTAAGCTAACTACAGTTATGTCAAATTGTCTGTTCCTTTTAGGCAAAAAATACATGCTTACATTTGAATCCTTTGTTTCTTGTGCATATTAGTTTCAAAATAACAAAAGTTGGTGTGTTTTACGTGCCTTTATAAGAAAAATTATTTTAAAAACTACTGTGGTAAAGTGGAAGCAAAGGTTATTTTTGCCAGTCAAAATAGTGAGACCCAAAATAATAAAGTAATAATATAATAATATCCTCACTTGCATCTCAAAAAATCCCCCTTTTCAATCCAAAGTTGTCATCTGTTTAAGAGAAATCCATGACAAGGGGAAGGGGAAACATCAAATTATTTCTTTTATGCATGCACTGTAAATTAATTTTTAATTTATCTTCCTTACGAGTCTATTCTGTGGACAGAAAATTGAACTTAGAGATTAACTTGTCCAAAGTTCTAGTAGCACGATGGAGACTGAACCAGGATCTAAAAGCTGTACCAAACTGCAAAAAATAATTGATCTACAGCCAGTACTATCTCTGCTTACTTAACCACATATTCTGAAGGTCATAAGGAAAGAAACTGATGTATGTGACTGATATTGATCTGCATTTCTTCAAATGTAGAATATGAATGTTCTTTTTCTTTTAAAGATGGGCAATTTCAGAAGGTTATGGTGCTTGCTTAATAAATAAACCTGAGCTTGTTAAAGATATGGTGAGACATGTACGGAGTCAGATCGACAACCCTAAATTTTCAGTATCTATTAAAATAAGGTAGGTCTAACTTAAGTGCTGTTTGTGGTACATGGAAGAAACCTTTTTTTTCCCTTTAAAGAACTTAGTGTAATAGTAATAATATTTGTAATCCTGCTAATGCAATAGTACACGTTATAATAGTTTCCTTACATGTGAAGACTGCTGAGATTTTTTGACTCAGACATCTGGGGCAGGTAATACAAAACTTAGAACTAGCACAGCCTTTGACTACTTACCCAGGTAAGTAGAGTAAGCTAGAGTTTTCTTCCAATCCAAACAACATGAAAGTACAAGTTAAAAGATTACGGCTTCTATAAAAGAGAAGCAATGCATAGTCTGGATGATCACAAGGATTTGCTTTGTGAGCTATTAGAGAGCAGAGCCACAGTTGCAGTTGGGTATAAAGGTATGGGTAACAAAACTGGGAACTGGTCCCACAGCTGCTGTAAGGAATACATTCTGCTTCCCTACATCAGCTTCTAAACTTCTGTAGACTTGTTTTGCATTGCTTTGTGTGCAGCCTAGAGAAGAGAAGGCTCCAGGGAGACCTTACAGCAGACTTCCAGTACCTAAAGGGAGTCCACAAGAAAGATGGAGACAGACATTGTACAAGGGCGTGATGTGACAGGACAAGGGGGAATGGCTTCAAACTGAAAGAGGCCAGGTTTAGATTAGATATTAGGAAGACATTGTTTACTGTGGAGGTGGTAAAGCCCTGGAGCAGGTTGCCCAGAGAAGATGTGGATGCCCATCCCTGGAGGTTTGTAAGGCCAAATTGGATGAGCTCTCCGCAACCTGGTATGGTGGAAGATCCACTACCTTCCCATAGCAGGGGCATTGGAACTGGATGGTCTTTAAGGTTGCTTCCACCTCAAACCATTCTATGATTCTATGACCATTCTTGATCCATTATTTAACCATATATCCTATGTGGCTTTTGCTATTTGTCATTTTAAGTTTCAATTCAGTTTCCAATCCTTCTGGAAAGGGGAACTATTATAAATTGGATTTTTTTTTTCCACAAAATATGCAAAATCATGGCATTGATTTTACATTTTTTGGGTACCCTTGCTCAATCTCTATAAAATTTACCATGTATATTACAGAGATGTGATATAATTGGGAAATGTTAAATACCAGTTTCCATACATTAAACTCATATATCTTGAAAAAAATCAAAAATCAAACACTGTTTTCCAACAGTAATATTGTCTTTATACTGTTATTTATGGAAATCTATGATAATTCCTCCTTATGGAGCAGTGCTTTTTATCTAGGTCAGGAAACTTAGTATCTACTGCTTTCATTCCTTGCAATTTTAGGATCCATGAGGACTTAAAAAGAACAGTTGACCTGTGTCAAAAAGCTGAAGCAGCTGGAGTTTCATGGATTACAGTACATGGGAGAAGTATAGAAGAAAGGCATCAACCTGTACATTATGATGCAATTAAAATAATTAAACAAAGCATGTCTATACCTATTGTGGCTAATGGAGACATTAAAACTTTAAAAGATGCTGAAAATGTTCATCACTTGACAGAAGCAGATGGTAAGATTAAACGTACTCTATTTTCTAAGTAAACTTACCAGATTTCAAGGTATTTCTTTTAGATGTAAATAGGACATGATTTGAATGCCTTCTCTCCTTGAGGAGACAAATGAAAGAGGATATTTTAGATGCCTTAAAAAACTCATAAGCAGAATCACTGGTAATCATCAGAACACTAGAGCGCTGCTATTCAAAGCCACAAATGATTATTTCCAAGGCAAATTACAAAAGCTTTGTGATTAATTATGCTATCTCATCACTCAGTAGTGGAGTTCAGGGGGACCTTCAGACATTCTGTCTCTTTATGGAGCTGATCATCTTTTAAGGAACTGTAAACTTCCACTTGGAAATCTTTACTTCCTGCACGTGGGATCAGATTTCTGACAGTAAGAACACAGTGGAAAAGGGATATATTGTTAAGCCAGATGGTTAACTTCAAGGACACAATGAGGTATTCAACTTTCATTTCAGTCATAAAATTGGCAATTTTTTGCAGTTATTTAGTCACAATAAATTCCTGCAACTGTCTATGGTTTCAAGACAGTGTGGAAATTTGGTACATGTTCTGAAAAGGTAATTTGTATCTACAGACTTTGTGTCTTTCAACTAGAGAAAAAGAGGGAAGAGAACAGTACACGTGGCAGATTTCTGCCGACACTGTTGCTGTTTAATAGCAACAACAGAAATTGAACCCAACTGCCATGCTGCTTACAGTGACGTTCCCCCCAAATACAGAGCAGGAAGGAAATGCATAATACAAATTACGCAGTCCAGCTGACCTTCCTCAGTAGTAAAAATATTAAACATTCAGTTTTTTCTGTCATGGACAATGACAAAAGAAATTTTTCATTTTTGATCATCCTATTTTGTAAGAAAAGACTAAGTGATAGGTTGTATGTTGATAGTGCAGGAAAAGAGAATCCCTTAATCACAGAAAAATTGCAATAGGACTTGTATGGGTTTATCTGACAGTATGGGATTAGAGTTGCAAATACACTACACGCTTGTTCAGAAAGATTTACTGGAGATCAAGAGTCCTAAAATTTACTTAATTGAGCCATTGAGCTCTTAGTGGAAGGACAGTGAATCGACTGAGTTGCACAGAAAATTAGTGATCCTTTTGTGTCTTTCCATTATAATTTTACGTTATAAAAGCAATAAATATGTATAGCAAATAAAAACAAAGTACTAATTAGTTGCAGTTTCAAAAGAAGGGAAGAAATGCTTCTGTGATGTGTGGTTTGTTTCAAAATTTCTGAAATGTGTTGATAGGTGTTGTAGATACTCTGAGGTCTGCTTTGTTTAATGGATTTCTCTGATACAGCTGTAATACTCATCCCCATTGTTCTCCCATTACTATCTGTAAGCTTTGGGTGGTCATCCTAAGGGGTGCTGTACAAAATCTACAGGAAGATTTAGCATAAAATTCAAACTAGAATGTAACTTACTGCTTTAATTTCCAATTTGAAGGTATAATGGCGGCTAGAGGACTCTTGGCAAATCCAGCTATGTTTGCTGGATATGAAGAGACCCCTTTTCAGTGCATCCAGGACTGGGTTGACATTGCTCTTGAACACGGAACTCCTTTTACTTGTTTTCACCACCACTTAATGTACATGATGGAGCGCATAACTTCGAAACAAGAAAAAAAAGTTTTTAATGTTTTATCAAGTACCTCAGCAGTACTAGATTATCTGAATGACCATTATGGTGTGCGGTAAATGAAAGTATGTTAGTCCTATGTAAACCTGTATTTTGCAACTGTTGATAAACTGTAAAAATTTTAATTGAGTTTTTACTAAGGTTGCTTCCACCTCAATTGTATATTGTATGTTTGTATATTTGTATATTTTCAACACAGCAAAACATTATCATTTGGATGATACTTTATGTTTTTATGTCTCCGTTTTGCACTCTAGAGAATATTCAAGATTCTACAGATGTGGAATTCTATTTACAGTGTACTACTACAGAGAGGATTGATTATTGTAAGGCCCCAGTAGTTTAATTTTTCACTAGATAATTGCTTACAGCAATATGATTGCAAAACTAGGCCCTTTCTTACATTAAACCTCCTAAAATCAGGACTACTTATAGATGACAGTAATTTCAGACCAAAAGAATGTAAAGGGAGCAACTGTAGAAGTTTTTGCTTTAGATAAAATAAGCTTAAAGCCCATCATACTATCCTTTTTTAAATTTGATGTTTCTTTTGCAGCCTAAAACTTTGTAACTTACTTATAACTTAGAAAAATCCCACACTTCTTATAGCAAAAGAAACACAGAACAGATAAACAATTATGGAAAGAAGGAAAAAGGAAAATGAAGAGGGAAAGAAGAAAAAAGGAAAATGAAGAGATCGTTTAAGTACAAACTTAGCTGAATCTAAAGAACAAGACTTTTACGTTCAATCTAACTAAATTCAGTTTTGTTTATCTACTGTAGAATAATTGTATACAAGATTAAATCCCAGAACTTTTTAGGTCAAAGAAAAGCTGACAGATTATCTCAGTGGGGCTCTTGCAGTCCTTTCTGCCTGCTGGCATGTTGCTTACCAAAGCATGACAGCCACTTGGCCTTGAAACATTATATAGGAATGAAATAGTGAAAATTAGAACAAGATAATAATGTTACACACCAGCTGCATTTGTTCTGCAAGGGAAATTTCACAAAACAGAAATTTGTAATCAAATAATTTTTTTCTTTATATGCTTACACAGAAATTCATACCAAAAATTGCCAAGTTTTCTGACTGTGATTGTTCTATGAATATACATGTGAATAGTTCCAATTTTGCTAAATAAATTATTTGGTTTTGTATGCAGTTGTAATTTTTTTTATTATACAGCAGTCTGGAGGAGGGAAGGTTGCTTTTGATGCTACTCTCCAAATCTTTTCATAGTTCAGGTATCTTAAATTGTCCCTATTTTTTAAATGCAATAGCATAAAATACTTGATCATTTTTCATAATTAATATGTCCGATTTAGGCATATAAACAAAAGTTTGAAAGGCATGACCCAAGTCATAAGTCCAGTTCACTATTTAAGACAGCAAAGTTATGTAACTCTTCTGATATGATCATCTTCTCTTGATGTGCTAACAAATGGAAAACTACAGACATTCTTTGCTCTCGTAGGCTAATTGAGACAACCTCTGCAACCATTTTTGATGTGTCACCATTCCTTCAGACAACTATTTTTTCACTCTTCTGGATTGTAATGTTTTCTTGACATTAGTTGGGCACAATTCTGTATAGCATTCCAGCTAAATTCCCAGCAGCTTCTTCTTCAGTTAATACTTCTTCTAATACTTCACTTTTCCTCGACTAATATTCAGCATGTAAATGATGAGCTCCCAGTTTTAGAGCAAAAGTTCTTACTTCCCAACTGCATGACTAGGTATTTTGTACTGCCAAATTTCCAGTATCAAGTTGATCAAATTATCTTGCAACACAGTTCTCCTCAGTTCTGAAATGCCTCCAGCTGCCTCTGAAATAAAACTATGCACCTGAATTGTAGAAGAAAAGGATTTGTGAAAGTATTAACTAACTTTGTTGCCATTTTCTTAGGAGTTTTATGATTTGGCTAGTAATTATTATATGTAGCAAACTGTCCCATTAGCCTCAAGGAGCAGAGAAGAAAAAAATCTATTATATATAATCAACACAAATTAAAAGCTTTCTTTATTTTTTCTGTATTAGTGGGAAAATTGAATTTTAAAGGACTGGAAATACCTTGACCTATTTAGGAACTGAGTACTTGATGATTTTGAAGGCAGCAGTTGTTACGCCTGTGTGAGATTAATCACAGAGATTTCTGCCTGAAGTACAAGATGTAGGTTGCCGTTTATATTGGTAATAATTATAGAGTGCTTGATCTGGCCTTTTATGTATCATAAAAGTCAATGGAAGTTCATCATCCCTTTTCAAGCATGAAATGAATTGTACACCTTCCATTCTGAATTTTCTATGCATCTGAACATCACTGTTTCCATAGAATAAACAGCAAAGTTGGAGTCTTTAAGCCATAGTTTGAGCACCATATTGTTCCAATATACAGAAATTGCTAAGGATGAGAGTTACTCAGCTACCAGTGTTGTTTTTAGAATATGATCATATTTCTCATTATAAGACATTTGAATATGGAAAAATACTAATTTCCAGTTTAAAACCACTGGATGTAGTCCTTCTCCTGTATATGTTACTTTCAACATCACCAGGTGGTCAATCTTTCTATTTTCTAGTTTTTAAATGTAGCCTAAGTACAAAGTAAGTAACATAAGATACAAAGCATTGTTTCCTATTTTAGGTTCTTGGCTTCCTGTAACTGATCCTGTTCTTTTTGTTAAACCCCCCTGCACATCAATACCATATTCTCATAATATGTGTATGTTTTTGCATCTTTTATCCTGCTACAATAAACCCAGCACCCTCACACAGCCTATACAATCCCATTTTCTCTATTGCCTGTTGTTAAATTTCTTAAATCTCTTGGGTTGATGGATGGACAAAAGCAATGCATGATGATAAGGCTGTCACAGAAGCCAAAATAGAACAAAACAAGTTTAAACTTTCCTTATGTTTCCAAAGAGAATTAGTTGATTTCACTCCTCTAACCAGTTAATATATACAGGCGTTTCCTATTTCTGCTTCTGAATACTTTGCCACCTCCCTGATGGACGAGGAAGGTATTCCTTTTAACTGTAATGTTTGAAGGTTTGTGAATTTTTTCCCTTCAAGCAGCCAGCCATTATATATAGATAGATAGATATATATATACACACACACACACACACACACACACACATATATATATATAGTATGGCATCATATTGATCATACGGTGGTAGATATTTGCAGGAGATGTCTCTTTTCTTCAGATCTCATTTTAGGTTGGTGGGGAACATGCATCAGCTGTAGAGGAAGTGCATAGCCACCACACTCATAGTGAGTCTTTCTGAGATCTTATGAAGCCCCTAAAGTTAAAAAGTGACTCCAAGTCTCCAGCCATCGGGGACAAGTGAATACAGTCCTATCAGTATGAGGCTATGCCAGTGGGAGAGCAGCTTACAGTGTTAGAAAGAGGTGAGTAAGCAGCTCAGAAATGGAAACTGCTCTGTAATTAAAGAAAAGTCTTTATTCACATTTTAACAGCTTCAGTGAAGTATAGTGGCTTTAGGCCAATAGCTAAAATGTAATAACCAGAACATTCTAAGAGGTTGTGTTTTGTCTATAGTGCTGATTAAGTATGTTTATGAAAATATGTTAGAAATACTACTTAAAACTGGGGCTATTCCTACTGTGTAGATTGGATTGAAATGACTCCTTATATCTTTCTCCAGTATTTGTTGTGCATATACGATTATTTGGGATGTAACCTTTCATCCAGACATGGCTTGGCAGCAACTAGGAAAATGTTGACACACTGGCTCCATCCCCAGGCTGCAGACCTGGGAAATATTAAGTAAAAAATTTCAGACTGTGAGCAGCTGCAAACAGCTCTGCTCAAAACTGCTTATGCAAGAACTTTCCACCCATGTCAGTTCCAATGGATTAGAGTAACAAAGAACTACTATTCACAGCATTTTATCTGTCTCATGTTGATGGAACTTGATTGGGAAAGAATTCCCCAAAGCAAGTAGTTGCTACAAAGGACGCTGGTGATGCCCAGGTAGACAAGGTTACCTCTTCCACTGAGCACCTGAGTATGTGTTAGGACCAAAAGGAAAAAGTGATCAGAGGATGTCCGTCTTATGCAGAGGCAAAGGAGAGTTCCATGGAAATAATGTTCTTGGAGCCTTGGTATGCTGATAAAAAGCATTGCGCAGGACAGTAGGATAGAACAGGGTTTTCTGAAGGAATACTGTTTTATTCATGAGGCCCAAACAGGCCTGTCTGACAGTGTTTGAGACTGTTGTTCGGTTGTTACTTGTGCTGTCTTTATGAATATTGGACCTGTTTTCCTTGAGAAAACGATTTACTGGGTCTTAATACATTAATGTAGTGTAACACATGGAGGAGGGAATGGATGGACACACGCAGTATTTTAACTGAACTTTAGAAACTCATGCTAATGCTGGAGAGCAGAGTCGAAGTCCCCAGTCGATTAAGCTCGAGTCATGGAGCGGTGGGATGATCACAGCAGGATTCCGCAGCAAAAAAACCGTTCCATAGATAGGAAAAAGATACTGCCCATTTGAACCCTTCTCAGCGCGTAGATCCACGCGTTGCGGCCCCTCGGTAACTCCGCGCCCACGTCGTTCCCGGACCCCGCTCCGCAGGCGGCCCCGCACGCGTGCCCGGGCGGCCGGGCCGGGGCCAGNCGCGGCCCCGCGCTCTGCCGCCCCCCACCTCCCTGTCCCGGCCGCCGTTCGGGACGGGAAGTCTGAGCCGCCCGTTCCTCTGCAGGCCGCCGGGACGATGACTTTCCAGTGGACGGCGGTGGCTGCCTTCCTGTACGGCGAAATCGGAGTAATTCTCGTGCTCTGCCTGCCGTTCATTTCTCCGCTGAGGTAGGAGGACTTAGGTGTGCTGAGCAACACAGCTCGCTCTCCTCACCAGTTTGGTTTTATTTTACGCCTCTGTTTTCATAAACACGGAGCTTTGCTGCATCCTAAACTAGTTGTGAACAAAGCCGAAGGAATGCTGGTTTGGGACTTGAGTATCGTGAGCCGCAAGAATCGCAAGCCTCTTTGAGGAGCTTTATGTTTTCTACGCAGTGCTGATTCATCCGAGAGCAGAGGTCGGGGTGTACAGAGGGGCCCCCTGCTTGGCTTCAGCAGGTGGGACGGCTTCTCCCAGAGCTGGGGAGTAGGCAGCATAGAGGAAGGCATCTGGCAGTAATAAATGAGAGGAGAGGGCGGTTTTTTCAGCAGTTTGTCAGATTTGTGAGGTGCAGCTTTATGTTTTGGTGTACGCTGGGCATTGTGGGTGCGGAACAGGTAAGACATCAGATAGTCAAAGCAAGCGGCAAACTGTGCGTTACGGCTCCAAGAAATTTGTGATCAACTTGTTTAAAAAAACTGGACTTGAGTTTGAAGCAGAAGGTTCAGGACTACTGGAATAAAGACGTCTGTAAAAATCTATAAAAACTCATATATAGATTAAGAAAATAGTACTACTTCTGGAGCACAACACAAATATTATGAAAATTATAAGTTCTTGTGAAATAAAGGCACACAGACACAGTAAGGGAAAGAAACAAAATGAATTTATTACCCTTACTGCATGCAGAGGCCTGACTTACAGCATTATCTTGTTTCCTGTAAGTAGCTCTTCAAGTTTGGTAATATTATTTCCCTACAGGAAATAAAGCTAGATTCTCTGCAGAAGGCAAAAGAAGCAGACTTACGATTTCTTTTCAGAATATCAGGAAGTTCAAAAGAAGAACCAAACCCACAAAGAACCCTCAAACCCCTCCCAAAACAACAAGCAGAATGGAACTTTAGAGCTGCTTCGTTTTTTTAAAATGCTGCTGTCTCAGCAGTGCTCTGTAAAAACTGTTGCGTGTTTGTTTCCTGCATCTTTAGATATATTTAGAATGATGTAGCTTTTACTGTCCTCTTAAGGAACAAAAGTTGTGGGAAGTCTGGATTTAACTACTTAAACCTGTGGAGGCGTCTTGAAAATGACTGGCTCCTCTACAGCTGGTACCAATGATTAGGCATGTTTCCTCAGCTTGAGAAATTGAAACTGTTCTAAAATCTAATTCAGCTGGTTTTTTTACAAGTTGGCTTGTGAGGAGTTCAGCATTTTGACACAGACTATTAAGTTGTTGAATTTCTTACTGTTTTCTAAGCAAAAGTGCAACTATGTAAGAGAAGAGGGGTATTATGGGAGTCATAATCATCAGATTATTAATGGCTTATGTGAGGAAACTAGTTGCAAGAATTTCTGCAGGCTGATGTCACAAGCAGAACAGTTTGGGAGTATTCAAATATGTTTCACTTGTGATGCAAACAGAGCCTAGTGTTTGTTGCTGAAAAGCAAATTCGTAATGTGTAAGTTTACCAAAATTCATTCAAACATTAAACATAGTGCTTTTAATTGTATGGAAAGGATAGATTTGTGTGCTTTGTTTGGAGCATTCAGCTATTCCTCTGAACAGTGGTTTCCAAATGAGTGAAATCACTTTATCCCTTATATGATATTTACAATTATCTTCTTAACAAAACTAGCAGGAGTCTTGTGAGGTTAAAAATCATATTTAGCTGCTGTGACAGTACCAGAGGGCAGCAGCCCTGCCTGACACATCTTGGTGACCTGGGAGCTGGTTCTGTCAGCAGTAAGGCATGCATGGTTACTGACAGGTGGGAAACTGCTGTTATTGAAAGTTTTGATTTACTCAGTTGTCAATCTTCAGATGCATTCGTTGTCTCTCTTGCATGTGCACATTTTTTAATTTTTTTTTTCCAAATTTGCTAACAAGTTTATAAGTTCCTGGGGAACAAGTAAATTGACAGTATAAAAATGCAAATACACCAAGAGACAGATCTGTTCTACTAGGTGTAGTACATCTAAAATGGTGGCTAGTATTATAGTTTGGAAGTTTTATATTTATATTACTTTTATCACCAAAAGGAAGTGAAGTTTTAGTAAATGTGAATGTCAGTACTTGTTGAGGAAAAATAAATGTGAAAATAAAACACAGGAAGATATTCCAGTAAAGAGATCCAAATTTTTAGCCTGATTATAACTTGGCAGTGTAGTTTATCTAAGGTCATTCCTCAAAGAATCACTTCTTAAGTGGAAGTCAGTATGGAGCTTGAAAATTGCATGTTTAAAGAGTTAGTGAATTGGCTTTGTTTGAGTTGTAGCTTGGAGTAAGCTTTTTGTTTGATACAGACTGTCACTGTCTGCTGTAAAGAATTCAGATTATACTAGAAAACTTAAATGAGATTTTGGCATGCACAATGCTAAAACATTTTAATTCTTTCTGGTGGAGAACTAGAAAGAGCTATAGGAGATGATGCTACAGTCTCATTTAAATTAAATTTATAATAGGTTGGAAACTCGTGTTGGAGGGCAAACTTTAAGTCTCTGGAAACTGTAAATAGTCTTAACAAAAGTAGGAAATTTTACCTCGTATAATCAGGTGGTGAGTGGTATTTCTGTGTTACATCCCTGTGGCATGACTAGGTATTATTTCATCCGTGCAGTAGAACTGATTCTAACCTGCAGCTAAGGACAGTAGATGGCCTGTTATCACTTGTTTCAATTCATTTGAGCTCGTCAGATGTTCTTTGTGCTGCAAGTGTCACTTCTGCCACAGCCCTTCATGCCACAATATCAAATAGACAACTAATTGTTAAAAAAAAATAATTATCTACACCACCATTGGCCACACCAGAAGTCGCTTTTATAGCCAGAAAATTTATGCTTGGGAAAGAGGTTTTAACCCTTAAAATATGAACACAATACTTGTCCTTTTTTTCACCATTACACATTAGAATGTAATAACAGTCCTTGTACTTCAGAGTTATGCAGACTGATCTTTGTAGAAGATAAGCCTTCTGAAGAAGGATGGTAGAGAATTTCTGGAAGCTTTTAATTTTATTTGGCAACGAGGTATTAGTGGATAAAAATAATTGAATGGGTTTTACAGTCTTTTCCTTATCCCTTGTTATAGTCAGGGCTGAATACAACATAGTGCTAGCCAAAGTATAAGCTAAAATAAAACACATCTGCAGAGTACCTGCTATCGTGCAAAAAATTTGCAAGTTGAACCAACTGCTCTTGCCTGTATTAACAACAAAAAGTTAGATTACTGGAAAAGTTAACATATGCCTAAATTATATTGCAATTAAAGCAGCTGTTCAGAGACCTTATACAAGTCTCTTATCAATAACAAGGCTCTCTTCTGCAGGGTTGTAATGCTCTTCTTTTAGTGCTTAATTATTTTTGAATAACACAATTCTATTTTACAGATGGCAGAAGATTTTTATGTTTCCTCTATGGAGCAAAATGGCAGTATTTTGGAACAAGATGTTCCTTACAATAATAGTTCTGTTGATCGTCTTGTTTCTTGGTAAGTGTTAGATAATTTCTTAAGAAATGGGTAAAAGAAACATGGCACATTGGGTTTACATCAGTAAACTAATGGAAAGAATTCAAGCCTGGTGTAAGTCAGCTAATTTATTGAGAAGTTATACAATGGAAGGAAAGAGGAGAGGGCTAATACTGCATCCACATTGGGAATCCAAATGCAATTGTAATACACTGAGTGATGGAGAAGGAAAAATGGAGCTTAGTCTAGGCTGCTGGTTGGTTTCCCTTTCTCACACAGGTAAATGAACTTGTTTGATACCAGAATTTGGCTGAGCTGCACCTCACGCAGCAGATGGCACTCTTGGTTGCTGTTGAAATAGAAGACCAGAATATGTCAAAGCACTGGGCTGTTTGAATACTTTTGCTCAGCACAGATAGAAAACAGCTGCTGGCTGCATTTGTTATGAGTAGCTCCTAAGGTCTATGAAGTAAGAGTAAAGCTGTAATGGTTACCATATGCCTGCCTGATTTCATTTAATGTCTGTCCTGACTTCTGTGTGGTAAGCATCTCCTATATTTCAGTGATGAAAGCAGCTCTCCTGTGTTTCAGAGATATTAAGTAGTTCTCCATGGATAAGTGTTTCCAGTGCCTTAGAATATACATGCTACCTAATTCCAGGCTACTTGAAATAGAAAGAAATAATGCATGCTTTTATTTTCTGCTGAGGGAAACGTACAGATGCACTTACATATAAAACAATGTCATACTAAGCTACAGTACTATATTCTTAATATTTAAAGTACCAGAAATGCAAATAGGCTGTTCTGTTATTTTTTAAGATTATGTTTAGTATTCTTAAAAGTAGGCCTTCAGTAAATGGCTTAAGATTGAGAACTAATGTATTTCATTTACTCTGTTGAACTGCTGTTGAAAACTTTGACCAAAGTTTGCTTTTGAGCTGGTGATGGTCATTGATTTTGTGGAAAGATAGAATAGGGCTGAAGGGAAGCAGTGATGAGATACCTGCCCCATTGCATGAAGTGATAAGTTGTTTGAAGTTTGAACAACAGCATTGTTTGAAGCTTCACTGCAGGGTTTTTTTTACCATCTGAAGAACTTAGGCACATGAGAAAGACAGTCATAAGTGATGATACTCACATGTGCTTTTCTTTGCGGTTGATTTTGCCTGCTTAGACAAATGCAGCAGCAATTTAATAACATCTGGCCAAAATATTCTTTAAGAACATTTCATGAAATGTGTGTTTTGTTGATGTCCAGGAGGAGATTTAAGGTGCTGTATTGGTTGTAGGAATGTCTGAGGACCTTACATTAAACATTGTAGTATGAACTCTTAACTGGGTTAGGTTTTGGGTTTATGTGGATGTAAGTCATAAGTAATTATTTTGTTCTTTAAAGGTGTTTGCAGTGCACTGGCCCTTTTGCAGACCTACTGGGAGTATGTGATGTATGAAAGGAAGCTGAAAGATGTATGAAAGGCAGATGAAAGAAAGCTGAGTTGTAGCTTTTCTCCTCCATTCTTTTTACAATCTTGTTACAGTTAGTAGTTACTACTGATTTTACTGCTGCTGCATTACAGTCTTCCTATTTTCATGGATGTTAAAGAGACAATTTTCTCCCTCTTTAATTGAAGCATAAAGTAGTCCTTTCTGTCATTATTATAAAACACATGCTGTCTTAAAAAAAACTCTGTGTGAAGCAAATACTTGAGAACATACTACTTCTTTTTGCTTCTCCTTCTCTTTTCTCGCTGTTTGTCTGCTGGAGAATATTAGCTCCGTTGTCAGCCGTGACATTTTGACACCATAGGGTCTTTGGTAACATCTGTAGAATGAGTTGCTTTGGCCTGATCCCTGTTGGCTGGGTACAAGTGTTTGAAATATCTGTTCAAGCATATTTTGGGCAATGGTTTGTCATATTTCTGGGAATGTACTAGAGTGCTTCATGATTTATCAAGACTGATCTTTAAAATGTATGGATAACATAACTGATGTCACTATTTGTCCTCTTACTATTTGCTGAGCAGAAAGTTGGAGTACAAATTTCTAGTACTAAAGTCTGATTTAGCACACATGCACACCCACAGATGTGAATAAGAACAGACTGTTTTTGTTTGCAGATGCTGTTAGAGAAGTCAGGAAATACTCATCTGTTCATGTGAATGAAAAGGCTGCAAATGTCAACAGCAGTGCCTTTGATCATATTCAGATGAAACTCTTCCGGTCACAAAGAAATCTGTATCTCTCAGGTTTTTCCTTATTTCTTTGGCTGTAAGTATAACATTTTTCTGATGTTTACATAGTATGTTTATTACAGGAACTATTGCACAAAGTAGTTGTAAAATAAAGATCAGAAGGACAATTTCAGGAGATTAAAGAATTAATTGTGACCAGGTTGGCTACAAGGCAAGTAAGATCAGGGAAAATAATACTTTACAACTGTTTGAAGGTTAGGAGGATGTGTGAGCAACACATGGAAAGAAACATTTTGAATGTTCTAGAAAACATGTATTTTGCAGAAGCTTCTTTGGGGAATACTCACTTATTTCCTTCCTTACACTTACACCCTTTGTTTTGCACATAGAAAACTGGAATTAAAAAACCCTCAAAAACTAAGATACTGTTAAATAATATTATTACCTGGCAAGCTGGTGTCATTGCACTCTGCTGTGTTAAGAAGCAAAGCTTGAGCCTGACCTGAGCCACTTCAGCTCAAACTTGAAGTTAAGAACTGTAGGATAATATTCCAGCTTTCAAGGAAAGATTCAATTGTATTTCAGATCAAACATTTTGTGGCAACTTGCCTGCTATGGTGTTATGATCTTAAGTCTGGTATCTTCTTCAGGATGTTGAAGTACAGCTACTAAAACAGGGTAAAGGAAAGGTTCTTTACTGCCCACCTGTAGCAACCAGGGCTACCTGTGAATCAGTAGCCACAGCAACCTGCAGATCTTATCAGTTGGGCTG
>VYZR01049303.1:1710-12958 GCA_013400675.1 Oxylabes madagascariensis | reverse complement strand
AGAGCAGAGGGAAACATCAGCAAAAAACTGGCCAAGGAAACTGAGCTTACACCTCTCTAAAGTATGTTAAGTTTTCCAATCCACCCCAGAAGCTGTTACTACCAGAACTCTCATCTTCTGTTTGTGTCACAGGCTAGGCTGGGTTATAGAGAACAGGCACTCTATCATCTCCCCATGAATACAAAGCAGTTCCTACTTGCTCTCAAATTAGATACAGTAACATTAGCCTAGCTGGGAAGAAATCAGTTTATTTCTTGCTTGAATACATTTATGTGTCTATTCAGCAGTCCAATGTAATTTGCTTGCCCCAAGTAACACTAAAAAAAAAAAAACAACACCCCTTCAGAAGTATTCCATTTTGTTAAATATCTTTAAAAGCGTATGAAATATATTTCAAGCTGGGATTTACATGCTTTTTATTTCAAATTTTTCAGTCTTTCCTCATTCCCAACCAGCTGGTAAATAGTTACTATGGCAGCACCTAATGCAGAGTGACTCAGCACTCCCTCACATTCCAGTAGCAGCACTGTCTACCCTTCTGGTTTCTTATAATTACAACCTTGTCTTCCCTTTATTGTTTTATTGCAGAACTATGATGTTTAAATTATCAGTCTTTCCTTGTGAAACTCAGCGTTTATTGGTGGAATCAATGCAAGACTCTGCTAAATAAAGATCATACCTATTCAGGATGCTATTTCAACTTTTGTGTTGATCACGAAGATGTTCGAATTGTTTCCATCATTTCTCAGTGTTTCTTTGGAGCTTTATATTGCCAAGTGAGCTTGTCTCATATGAAACCGCAACACACTCAGCTCCAAAATATCTGTCTGTTTGATTGTGAGGAGAAGCTCCCCTTCCCTTTGTTAATGTTGAAAGCTCCTTGCTTTTTGTTCCTGTGGGTTTGTGTTTTTTTAATTTACCTTGCTTTGAAGGTTGTATTTACACTTGAGTCTTCTCCTTTATCCTTTCTTTGGATTTCAGTTCAACCCAGAGGTGACTGGCCAACCAGTCACCATTGTTACCAAAACTCTTTCAGTGTGACCATCCAGCCAATTTTTTATCTACTACAGTAATCCCATTTATCAAATCTAAGAGCATGAAAAGGTTTTGGCAAGTCATCAATTTAGAAGAATTTTTTTTTTTTTTTATGACACTGAAACTTGCGAAGTCTGTGGTTTCCCATCTCATGGCTGGATTTTCCCAGAACCAGAAGGGTGTGAACTCTCCCATCATGAATTTTCCTGCCATTGAGGTAGTTGTTTTACTGTATTATGATACTCTGGATGAAAGTGACTTTAAAGTGGCTGGCTGGGGATCTCAGCTGAGTTAGTTACTCAACTTTAACTTTCTAAAATTGTGGGTGACAGATTTATGACAAATAATATAGCAAATATATGTGGGAAGGGTTAAGGTATTTTTTCAGTACACTTATGAACATTAAGATAGTTCTTTTAGACCTGGAATGCAAAAACATGCATGAGGAAGAATAATTAGTTTTTCTGTGTAGCCCTGGAGGCATCTTGCACTTTTTTCTCAGCTATTTCGGGGCCTCCCAATCCTGACACCACACAGGAAGCTCGAGGCCCTCCCCTGCTCGCGTGTTTTCAAAGATCAGATAATGAGACGATCGCGGCTGGTCCCCAGGGGCTCAGGAGACACCTCCAGCACCACGGACAGCGGCAGCTCAGTAATGATCGTTATTTATTAACAAGCCTGTTCTTTGCCCCATTAAATCACTGGCGCTCCTAAGGGACTCCCGACTGTGTTCCATATTACTGGCAACATTAGCGATAGCAACAGTGATTAATGTGTTACCGTAGAGGTTGCAGTTGCTCCTTCCTTGTCTTCAGCTTCATCACCAGCTTCCTCTTCTGCCATTTTATCTTATCCTACCTGTGGAAGAGAAGATAATTAAGTCCATTCTGCACCGGACTAATAGAACCCTTTAAGTTAGTAAATGCTTTTGAGATAATCAAGCCCACCATTAAGCCATGCCCTCAACATGTGCCACAACGCCACCTTTCAAATCCCTTCAGGGATGGTAACTCCACCACTCCAGCTTCTGCCAGTGTCTGAAGAAATGTTTCCTAACAGCCAGTCTAAGCCTCCCCTGGTGAAACTTGAAGTCATTCCCTCTTGTCTCACTACTTGTTCTGTGGGAGAAAAGACCAACCCCACCTGGCTCCTAGCTCCTTTTTGGGAATTGGAGAGAGAAGAAGTCCTTTCTGAGATGCCTTTTCTCCAGGCTGAGCCCCTCTAGCTGCTCCTCATACTCCCCAATGGTCATCTCATGTAGATGATTGTGGGCCTCTGCCTAAGGGCTGGAGGCAGCAGGTGTGCTCAGAATGGGCAGAGGATTTATTTACCAGAGGGACAGCACACGGATCTGCGCTATCTGGCAGCCCAAATCCTNGGAGACACCTCCAGCACCACGGACAGCGGCAGCTCAGTAATGATCGTTATTTATTAACAAGCCTGTTCTTTGCCCCATTAAATCACTGGCGCTCCTAAGGGACTCCCGACTGTGTTCCATATTACTGGCAACATTAGCGATAGCAACAGTGATTAATGTGTTACCGTAGAGGTTGCAGTTGCTCCTTCCTTGTCTTCAGCTTCATCACCAGCTTCCTCTTCTGCCATTTTATCTTATCCTACCTGTGGAAGAGAAGATAATTAAGTCCATTCTGCACCGGACTAATAGAACCCTTTAAGTTAGTAAATGCTTTTGAGATAATCAAGCCCACCATTAAGCCATGCCCTCAACATGTGCCACAACGCCACCTTTCAAATCCCTCCAGGGATGGTGACTCCACCACTCCAGCTTCTGCCAGTGTCTGAAGAAATGTTTCCTAACAGCCAGTCTAAGCCTCCCCTGGTGAAACTTGAGGTCATTCCCTCTTGTCTCACTACTTGTTCTGTGGGAGAAAAGACCAACCCCACCTGGCTCCTAGCTCCTTTTTGGGAATTGGAGAGAGAAGAAGTCCTTTCTGAGATGCCTTTTCTCCAGGCTGAGCCCCTCTAGCTGCTCCTCATACTCCCCAATGGTCATCTCATGTAGATGATTGTGGGCCTCTGCCTAAGGGCTGGAGGCAGCAGGTGTGCTCAGAATGGGCAGAGGATTTATTTACCAGAGGGACAGCACACGGATCTGCGCTATCTGGCAGCCCAAATCCTGATGAAGAGGTAGGACTGCCACTACAATAAATCTGTTTTGCATCTCATAGCCAAGAGAATGGTTCCAATTGCTCCTGAAAGCTATGCAAACATGATACATGGTGCCAGCTCTCCATACCTTTCTGACCTTGAAGACTTAGATAAAGATATTGTGGCTAAATGAAGGGACAGAATCAATGCTCTAAATTCAAAGGTGAACATTCCCCCAAGCCAATAGAAATAGTTCTTTTGACCAGTACATTGGTGCTTAAAGCAATCCCAGCTTTCAGGTTGTTCATATCAGCTGGCAGAGCATTATGATTTACTAGCAGCTCTCATTTAAACTACACTTCAATCAGTGTGACCTTACCTTAATGGCAGGGGCACAGCTACAATTAGTGCAGGCTGATGGCTCCCTAAGCCACAACAACACACCTGCCCTCCCAGACAGGGTGCAACTCCTTGGAGCCAAGCATGGCATGCAGGACAGGTCTCAGGGTGGCAACCGGGGGTCAGGCAAGATCCCAGACCATCAGGTGTTACCTGAGGAAGGGCCATTTCAGAAAGACAGTTCACAGCTGAGGGCCCAAGTCCCATGGTTAAGCACAGGCACGGCTGTGACTGAGCTGGAGACCAGCATTCCTGCAACACAGGGCAGGAAGAAGCCTCTGGGACTGGGCTTCAGTGGTCTCCTGTGCACATGGAAGGATGTGGGCAGGAGCCCAGGTGAGGCTGGTCAGGACTACTAAAGCCCATTAGAGCTCTCAGGACTCCAGCAGTTAAAATCTTTCTGCTTCCACAGCAGTCTCTTAATGTTTGACTCCAGACACTTGGCATAACAAAGGTCCCACATGATTCTGTAATAGCACTGTCTTTTAATTAACTGTCTTTTATCTGTTAAACTTCTACAGTTAACACTTTTCATATATGCACACACACAAATTACAATTCTTGGACTCTGAAGCAATTTACCAATTGCAAATTTTTGTATGTCTCATTAATTTCATAAAATTTCACCTATGCCCCACTGTTAGCTGAGATTGATGACCTTAGTGCCAAAATCTTCATGGCTGTAAGGAAAAGTCTGGAGATGAGACCTCTACTCAACTATTCACAGGAAAACTCAATTGGCTGACTGTGAAAAAACAAGGAAAAATAGAATATTTCATTTTGAGGATACAGAAATACCAACAAGCATTAGATCAGAAGTGGCATCATGACCTAGTTTGTTCTTTTGGTTTCTGTTTACATCCGTTCATTACCATTAACTCTCTGAACTACTTCTGCTGGGGTTATGCAAGGAGTGCACAGGTGCTGCGGCTGCTCTGCTGCTGCCCCAGTTGCAAAGACAAAGTAAAAAGAGGGTTTTTAGAAAAAAAACAAATCCCGGACTCACTCTTCCTACATTACAGTAAGAAGGGAGAAAACAAGTATGTGTTACCTGTTAGAAAACAAATATTCTATTATGGTTGTTATGGAACAAATAAAGATATCAGAGTTTGACAGAAGTAATTTAATCCCATAACCCTTCATGCCAGCTATGCTGAAATCACATTAAGAAAATAAGTGATATTCTCTTAACCTTTTCTGGCTTAGAGGACATACTCAAAGCTCAAATCCAAAATGATCCTGTCAATAAAGTGGAGCAAGCTTTGGTCACACTTCTGCTGTGGCCAGAAGAGCTTAATGCTGCTGCAGGAAATTATGTTAGACCTCCATGAGACTGGAAGGAAAGTTTCAACCTCTTTATATACGTACAAACATACACTGTAATAACCTTGGAGCTTTCTTTAGACAAAAGCTCTTCTCTTTGGATAATGGACAAATACAGGTATTGTGGTTCAGCTTGCAGCTCATGAGCCACACCTCTAAAGTAAGTAAAGGACAAAGCCAAGACCTAAGCATATCCAAAAGCTCAGAGCTCCTCAACTTTAGGTGGGGTTTTAAGTGATATCTAATGTATATTAAAATAATTTTGCCACAGATTTTGGCTAGAGGCAGCTGAATGCTGACCTGTTCATGGCAGAGATGCGTGGGCAGTGAGGTTGTGCAGTGGCTGCAAAGCAACTGACTGTTCCTGCTGGTGAGCCACTGAAGTGTCAACCCTATTATTTAAAAAGCATCCAGGCTCTTTTGAGCTGTAAGTGCTCCAATGAAGCACTCTGCTTCACCACCTGTGTGAGCAGAGAGAGCCCTCATGGCCAAATTTTGCCATTGATCCACTATGTGACCTTATCAACAGCAGCAAACTGGCAGAGCAGGGCAATGAACTTTCCACCTTGTTTCCTGCTGTTTGAATCCCTTTTTGATTTCTGGTTTTGAGGAAGATGCCATCTGCTGTCAGAAGCTCATTCAGACAACTGGGAGATAGTCAATTCCAGTAAGAGCATCGGAAGTCGAAGAGCTGCAGAAATATCCCCATTGAGAATGCAGGCTGAAATGCCTTTATAAAACTTTTTATTACTTTCTATCATCTCACACATTTATTCATTATTTTCTATTAGCTTGTACTCAAATGGAACATCTTTTAAACAAGCATTTATGTTGCAGATAAAAAGCCCTTTAGCCCAGTCTATCAGGGCTTTTGATTTCATTTGCCTTCTTGCAATCATCTGCCAGATTCCTATTTGTGCTGGTTTAATTAAAGGATAGAATTGATTGGTTGTTGGAACAAAACAGAAAGGATTACCTCTACACGCTGAGTCGTGCCAGAAAAGAGAAACTTTATTTACATCTTTCACATTTTATCTGACTCCAAAGGGATTCATGGATTGGAGGTGAGAGTTGCCACCTCTCTCGCCTACTGGCAAGGTCAACGGTCAGTCAACTCTCTCCTCCTCCATGAAACTATGAAAACAAAGCTCTTGTTGACACTTAGAGCATGGGAAAGATCTTGATAAGAACATAAACAATATGTCGGAGGCTGCGACAGGGCGACAATTGGTCATGAAATTTTTATAATAGCAAGGTTAAGAATTTAGAAAACCATTCAAAAATGAAGGTAAAAGAGGTATGAATATCAGGGCTGAACCTTAATAGGGTCTTTTACAAGTACTGTGGGAGGATCAGCACAGGGTTTGTTGCACAGGGAAAACTCACTGTTTAGGTAACAACAAAAGTAGCTGTTAAATAGCAGATTTTTCATTAATATTTTGAATCAAATATTATTTCTTGAAAGGGAGTAAAATAGACTGTATGGTCTAATAAAATGGATGTAAGGGAAACAAATCCCAGTCTCAATGAATGGATGCAGAACTCAATGTGCAAAAAAAGGGGGCATAATTGAAACCAAAGTGATGAGGGGTTTGGATCACTTCAGTCAAAGGGAAAAGCCATTGCATAAAACAATTAATTGCTCACAAGACCATGTTTCAGCAGCGGCATTTAAAGCCAGAATTAACAGAAGCAAAGACCTGCATTGCTTAATATCCTCTGGAAAAGGAGGTGGATGAAATCTGAGGAGGAGTGGAGTGATGCCAAGTACTCTCTGAATTTGAGTATGAGGCATCATAGTATGATCTCACAAAGATGAGTGATTGGGCAAGAAGATGGCACAAAACCCCCAGTGTAGGTAAGCAAGGACATGCATCCAGAAAACATAACCTAAATAGGTACAACAGAGAGTGAGTTGGCTTTTTTAATGACATGAGGAATATTTCTGTTGAGCTAAACTCTTTACACCCTAGAGTGGTAACTCTCCCAGGTCACTGTCATGTGCAAGCACACGATGCTCTCCATAGCAAAGTGCTCTGGTTTCCAGAAGGCTTTTATTTTCCCTTTATGTCAGTATTTCTGAAAACATCTCTTGAATGTTAAAGCAGCTGCCTTTAAGCACACAACAGACTTCAAGATCTTCTCCTAATACAGATCAATCCATTCCTTGGAGAGCAATGTTTCTTTCTTCCTTCCCAAGAAGCAGAGCAGGAGCAGCTGGAACTGTCAGCCAGCAGCACTGAAGCAAAAGGCATGTTGTGCTGCCTGTGGCACTTCTGGATAACGATGGTAGAGGCACTGTCTGCTGATTGCTTTAAAGTAGCACACTTATTCCCAGAACCTACTTCTTTTTTCCCAAGGGTAAGAGGTATTGGAATGCAATAGTTTATTAGACAACCAAATGAGATCTAGAAACTTATTTGTCAGTACTCAGGTGTGGAAAACCAGACTGAAATCCTCATTGAAAATTCCCCTTTTTTTTTCCCCCCTAAACAGAACAAACTGACATTGACACATATTTGATTTCTGACCTCTGTGTTGTCACATCAGTTTGCTTGCAGCCATGGGGATGCTGCCATGGGCCCCAGCCTGCTCAGTGTGCACTGATGGGTATGGGCTGTGTGCTGCCCTCTCCATAGCTCTGTGGAGAAAGCAATCCGGGAGACATGGGGAAAAAATATCCTGGTTGTTTGAAATGAGTTAGAAATAAATGGTCTCTCTTCTTGTTTCTTTAAAAATAGTATAGCAATTCTAAACATTGATGTTCCTCTCAGCTGATCTGGAGAGGTCAGAAACTTCCAAAGGATGTGAGTAATCTTCCAAGCAGGGTTTCCTGCAGCTGCTGGGGAGCCGCAAAGTGCCTTGAGACACTTTGCTCCACAAACTCCATATTGGGCTCTTTAACCTCTGACTCTCGGCACTTTTGCCATGGAGGAGCTGGGGTGCACCACCAGCTCCCACACAGCCGCAGGTATTTTTCCATCACACTGAATCCCACTGGTTGTACCAAGCTGGAGGTGATGCTCTTTCCTAGTGCACTTCCAAAAGATGCATCTTTTGCATTTTGTGGGAAGCCTCATGTGTTAGCTGTCATTCTCTTTTCTCAACAGACCTATCAATGTTTAATCACCAGGACAAAATTTCCTATGTTGACTGGAATGCTGACTCATCTTGAAGATGTCAGTAGGTTCTAAAAATAGGACCTGGTATAAAAAGATATTCAGTAAAACTGAAAACATGAAGTGACTTTTTGGTTGAAATCTCTATGGCCTTATACAATGCAGTTCACTGAGCTCTTAACCATGCTGGTGTCACTGTGACTCCGAAAGGTACATTGCCTGGGATTTTGGGATTTGGTTTACTTGGTAAAAGAAACCCAAAAGTTACATGGGAAAAAATTACTTAAAAGGATTATTAAGCTTGCAAAACAATGACTTAAAAGTTAGAAACGCTACAGAAAAACTGCCACTCAAGAGAGGTCCACCCTGAGCAAAACAGAGAGTCAACAAATTCTTCACAGGAAAAAATAGGCAAAATATAAATAAAGAAAGTTTGAAAGCACGATGTAAGGAGACTAATACATGGTCACATAAGCAAACTACATTTTAGGATTTTGTTTCTTAGGAATTATAGAATAATTTAGTTGTAAAAGACCTTTAAGATAAGCTTCTCAGTGTTCAACTTTGTTTTTATTTGCAATAAGGTATAAAAAGTGGTAAAAGAATTCACTACACAGACAAGAAGTCAGATTTGTGAAATCTTTTACCAGCTCATTTTTATCCCAGACAAACCCGTAAAAAATGGCCAGGTAAAACCTTTGGCTACAAGGATCCTATCAACAGCTGTGGCTTTGCGATGGTAATACCTTTCTTAAGGTTTGAAGGTCCATTTCGTGGAAGACATTAATACATAAATCCACAACTACTTGTAAAAACTCATTTTTGTTTGTCTTTGCAGTAACTGTGCATGGGTGGCATTTTTCCTCTTAAACAGAAACCACCTGACTTGTGAGCACTGTCAACTCACCACATCTGGGAAGAGGAGTTTCCAGTCCTTCCCACTGCTACCTAGCATGCCTAAGGCTGCCTGCCACATCAGAAGGAGTTTGGAAGAAAACTGGCTGATTTTTACCCTCATCGTTGACAGTAGCCTGATGACCATCAGATTCTCATCAATATTTTCGGTTCTGTTTTGCATTTTTTATGCAAAATTTCCCAAACTACTTGCTGTACTTCAATCATTCTTGTCTGCCAGGTCAACTTCATGGATCTCCCCTGATTTGTGTTTTTGGAGGTATGGTTTCTGGCTTATGTTCCTCCCTTTGTGCTATTGATAAAGTCTCTCATTCACATAGTGCTGGTGCAGCCATCTCAAGCTGATGTCATGAAAGTATTTATAAATGTAAACTCCCACTCTACTTCCCATTTTGTCACAGCCACTACCAAACGCACCAAATTCATTGTGAGTTTGAAAATGAGAGAAGAAAAAAAAAAGCAAAACCAGAAAAGCAGAGATAAATAGTTCTACTCACTGCACAGATTATCACAAAATGTCTTGAGTTACTTCTTGGCTCCATGGGAGCAAATAGCACAAGAACCAAGAATGCCCATTTTGGCCTCCATTCTGGAGCAATGAGATCCCAAAGGGGTATGAGGTTATGTACATAGGAGGACACACTTATCCATTGGGAAGATCAAGACTGATCCATCCAATACACTTGGCTTTTGTTGTTACTGTCTAAATGAATCTGCCTAGACATGTCTGACTGCAGTAGATGGTTGGATGGAAAACAGAGGGAGCCGTTGGCTGTAGCCCCTCAGGAGACTCAATTTTGGATTTTCACATCAGGCTGACAAACCCCAAGACCCCTTCTAAAATCTAGAATTCTTCATGTGACTCTGAGCAACTTTTGCAGAGGTGCATTTCACAGCAGCAAGAATTTGCATGTACATCAGAATTGGAAGCTAAAGCTCTCATCATACCATTGCATCTCTGATGTCCTCATTTGATCTCATGAAGGGTTTACTAATGGCACAAGAAAGTACTTGCTATCTGCACTTGTGGTTTTTATGACAAAACATCTGTAAAGCTTCCATAAGAAACTGGAAATAAAACCTAGGTGAGATACATTAACTTTCTGACACAAATATTTCTCTTATTCTGCCCATGGTTCCCTGCCCATGGGGAAGCGAGATGATCTTTAAGGTCCCTTTCAACCCAAACCATACCATGATTCTATGATTCTACTCCTTTATTCCTTCAGGAATTTAGTTAAGTAAATGTAATTAACATAATTTAATCAAGATCACCCAATAGTTGGTCTTGATAGTGCCAGGAGAAAGTTTTGTATGTTTGCAAACATATACACATTTCAAAATAAGTAATTGGAAGAAGAGTAAATAAATTGAGATTACTGAGCATGCAATAAATGTACCATTTTGCACAAGCTCAGAGTAGGCATCCTCAAAATAATTAAATTTTCAGCTCAGTTTAGTGGGAAGCTGAGTGTGAGAATAATTCAGTGTCTTGCAGTACAGCAGTTCATTCACCCATGTTTCACCACCTGGTTTCCAGTAATCTCATCACTGCTGAAGAAATCAAACACTTCTCTATGTGACTGCACATAGTGAACAGCAAGGAAGCCTGTGGGGTGGGCTCACTTGCAACTTGGATTATAGCCTGACATACAGATTTTTTCAATATTTACTATACTAACAGCACAAGGTTAGTGCAATATGCTCCATTCAGAGAAATTAAATCCATCTCATTAACATGAGATTCTGTCTGGAGCCAGAACAGAGGGCATCCTTCCTCCCACCATGTCTTCCAGCATTGTTCTCCATACCAGAAGAACTTCTTGAACTTTGGACATCTTCAGACACCTCTGAGCATACAGAAATAGCCCATGGGCTGATGAAATTGCCACTGATGACTGTACACAAATCTTCCTCTACTCTACTCTCCAATATAGGTCAACACAGCTAACTTGCCAGAGGTACCCTGTTTCCTAGAAAGGGCTTTTGCAGGTTTCTTAGAACAGACTTGTACATTATTTGGAAGGAATTTGTTGTTTAACAGACTGAGAAAACTGTCACAGTGATTCAATGCTAGTGATTTTGCAAAATGCTCTTCCAGTTTGAACTTTAAGGCTTTGGGGAGACTTTCTTTAAGTACAGATACAGAATATATAATGAGCCAGACTCTGAGATGTCTCTGTAGAGGACAACCTGTTTGCTGACTATGTAGCCCTCTGTAACTGGGTTGTCTTTTTGATGATCTTCCTTTGTCACAAACACACAGCTGTTATTACTCATCGATTGCAGAAATTTGGAGCAAAGACTCTGTAAACCAGGATGTATGTAGATTTGGTCAACAAAACACA
>VYZR01049301.1:25366-45507 GCA_013400675.1 Oxylabes madagascariensis | reverse complement strand
GTTTTGCGTAACCTGCAGAGGTATTCTCACAGAAGAGGTTTCTGTGGTAAGGTGCTAACTGGCAGCACTTTCAGTTGTTTCACTTTTCATTTTGAGGGTTCAGAGAACAGCTATAAAGTAAGGAAAGCTGAAAAATAAGGTTTTTTTTTTAGTAAGAGATTCCAGATGCCACTTTATACGAGCTCATAAAGAGAAGATGAAGGACTTGATCAGAGTCTCAAAGTACCAACACAACAAGGATACACAAGCTTTTCAGGGTAACTTGTGGCTAGCAAATTGAAGCTAAACAAAAAATGAGTATAGAAANTTTGATTTGATTTGATTTGATTTGATTTGATTTTACAGCAGATGGGGATTCTTCATCACTATGTGACATACATAGGCTTAAAAGTTAAGAATTACTTATTGCTTAAGTTGACACAAAGAATCAGCTGCCATATTGAGAATGATAACCAAATATGATGGACAACCATCGCATGCTGCTGGAAGCAGGGCAAGCAACATTTCTGAGTGGGGGAGATGGTGATGATCAGGTGATGTATTACAGTGACAACGAGACCTGCAGGGAATGGGTGACTATAGTTTGCCTCTGCAAGTAAAGAGCACTATTCTAATCAGCAGAGTTACTAGAGCTGGTGCTGTGCAGGATCAAGCCCATTCAGTTTCGAGAAAGCAGGAGGATGATCTGGATAAACCTCTAGATTTGGTCTCTCTGAGTGAGCTCTGTTCCTCAGAGAGATTCACTGGGGGCCTATTTTGAACTTAGAAGGAGTATGATGAGGTGTTTGATGTGGTAAAGAAACATTCCTAGCCAGCATTCCACATCTGTTTAGGAAAAAACACGTTTTCAAAACAATTCTTCCCTGACTGAATTAGGTAAGAAGTACAAAGATTTCATGTCTCCTCCGTTTCTGAAAGCTGAATTACTAACAGCCTCAATATTTTCATTGGATCACAGTAGATTAAGATCATTTCAGGCCACCAAGAACTGTAAGCACACGTCTAAATATTTTTAAGGGAGATACTCCCTTCAGGTTGATTTCCGACAGCCACTTCCAACACTGGCTCTCCAAGTGGCCAACTCTTCCAGCAGAACTGCTTCCTGCACATCCATCTGCTCGGTTTGTTCAGATAAACACACGTCTCTCCTGCTGGCCATGTGGTGCTGACTTCTCACCGCCACGTGCACAGTTAGCAGGGATGCCCTGCAGAAGCTTTACTGTGGGTATGAGTCACAGAAAGAACCCAGCTGGATATCCGGAAACCCATTTGGGTTTATGAATTAGCAGGATGTGGGAGAGTTTTTCTTTTCTTTTCAACCAATATGTGAAGTAAGTCCAGTATGGAATTACTGAGTTAATATACATGAATAGACTGCCTGTCATTTTTCACAGAGTCATTTCTGTGACTCTCACTGGAAATACCAAGTAGCAAATGAACACAGAGACTGAAATCCACCCCCTAGTTGCTCTGAAAGGCAGTTCCACAGAACGTGAAAAGCTGGCTCAGATTGACAGTGTGCAGAAAGCTACTGCCACTGCTGTACATGCTACTGGTCAGCAGATAAACAAAGCAATCCTGTTTCCAGGGCAGTGAAGCCAGCAGTAAATTTACACAGCCATCTTTTCAATAGCTTTAAAAAATAAAGAAAAACAAGGCACAGTCATTTCAAGCTCCATTAGAAACAGAGTGAGAAAAATCAATGTGTGAGAAATAGAAAGGGACAAACTCTGGATAAGGAAATGCCACTAAGGTTTTAGAAATGTGTGTGTTTTTTAACTGGCAGTCAAATAACAAATGATCAGAATCTTTCAAAATACCTATGCACGTAATAGCAGGAACTGTTAGAATATATTGACATTCCATTATTAATGCAAATGGGACAAAGCTCTTGTTAGTAATAGCTCTGTCACTTAACGTGTACCAGCAGTGGGACTAGTTCTGCAGTCCCTGTTAAACACGTCTCTAGCATCAGTGCTTGGATGGTAAAAGCCTGTTTATGATTGAATCCAGTAAGCTGTTTAAGCTTTGGAGGCGTACTTAGGTTAGAAATGTATTCTGCCCACATTAAGTGATCATGGATTTGGACTAATTTAGGTTGGAAGGAATCTCTGGAGGTCATCTAGCCAGCCCCCCTTCTCATGAAGTAAAGTGTGATACTGAAAGGGTTGCAGGGCTTACTCAAGGGATGTGGGGAAAGGGGATGAAGAACTGCATCATATTTCTGACCCAGCACCATATCCTCTCAGCTGCAGTTACCGTGCAAGAAATGAAGTCTGGCTGTTCATTGGTGACACCTGACCTGTGATGACTTGAATTTCCAGGAGCACTGAGTCTCCTCCTTGCCAGAGACACACTGAGTAACACCACCTGCCATGGGAAATTTCTCTTCATGCCGTGGCACTTCACACTGCCAGCCTCTGAACTGATCCTTGCAGTGGCATTCTGCCTTCCTTCCCAAATTGTGTCATTCTCGAAATTGCCTTGGATTGTAGCGCTAGATGGGCTTGTGTTGCTGCACAGCTTTATTTCCCTGCAACTGTGACTGCACCGTGTCCTATTCTTGTCAGTGTTCCCCAAGCCATTCCTAATGCTCAGGTCACCTGTATGAAGTTTAGCCCACTGGAATAAGCATTACAGAAAGCCATAAGCATAGCTGTAAAGCATGGTTCAGGGATCTTCCCCTTTCCTCTTTATTCCACTCCTAGTTGTGGGAAGCTCACTGTGGGCATTTTCTTCAGCTCCTAGACATTTATGCAACAATTGTCCTTCAGCGCACAGAACCCTCAACATGTTTATTTACTGTTTGCCTTTTCCTTTAGGAATTAGGCAGAACTCACCTCTGGGAATGAACTTGTGTTGCAGTGCTTAGCAGGAAGCAGGCAGCATAGCACATTTGTTCCCTGTACTACAACTCCAGGTGACTCTGGTTTGCTGACAGCACATTTCAGCAGGGCAGAGCCCCTTATCGTTTCCTGTAGCAAAACTCTATACAGATCTCCTGGATAAAAGGCAATTACATATTATTTTTAAACCTAAGAGCCTTGGATTAAGCCAAATACAAAATCTGATCCAATTTATCCCCCTTTTTCCTTGTCGGATAACTGCTAGTCTGCCTTTTTGTACTTTTCGGAGCTCCAGCCCTCAGTCCAGGAAGCGATTTCACAACAAATGAAACCAGCCACTGCCACGAGACTGTGTGGCATTCCAGAGCTGTTGGAGGGGTGTTTATGTTCTCCCTCTCTCCTCCAGTGTTTCATGTGCCTGTGTGTCTCCCGGGAGTAAACACAATCCCTTTGCTTTGCAATGGGAAAAACAGAGGCATTGGTATTTAAATTACGAACAATCGAGTTTGGCAAACAATCCATACGGCTGCACCCTTTCTGAATCAAGGGGCTGAGTCATTTACCTCACCTAAGCTGCTCTCTTTTCCCGTGCAGATTGCAAGAGCAGGAGGAAATCCAGCACTAACGTTTTCCTGTCTGTCTGTCTGTCTGTCTCCTATCCTCTCCATGCCCTGCAGCCTGCCTGCTCCAGGCCGAGCTGGTGAATTATGAGCGGGTCAAGGAGTACTGCCTCAAAGTGCTGCAGAAGGAAGGCGAGAACTTCAAGGCGCTCTATCGATCGGGAGTGGCATTTTACCACCTGGGTGACTTCAACAAGGCCCTCTACTACCTGAAAGAGGCAAGATCCCGCCAGCCGACAGGTATGGGGAAGGGAGCAGGGATGTGGCTTTGCACTGTGTGCTTTTGTATTTCTTTCCATGAAATGTCATCTGTCCCTGACTTGATTGCATTGATTTCCACAGGGATGAGCATGACTCACTGTATGTCCTCGCCTGGACTCCCCTTCAAGCACTTGTGGGTAGTGCAGCAAGGTTGCAGTGCTCAAAGATTAACTGCTGCCAAGGCTGCAGCATGACCTGGAAGATGACAGTATTGCTGGAATGCTGTCAGTGTGGAGAGGATCCTGCCTCTCTTTTCCTCACTAACTTATTTTTGAAGAAGAAAGCAGGGTGCAGAAAGAGTATACCCCAACCATTACATTTTCTGACTCTGAGAAAAAGCTTCTTCCCCTTAGCAATGCCAGGAGACTATTTGTCATCCTCAGTAGCCTTCTGCCATCTGAGTAAAGGGTTAGTATTTTGCTTTGAACAAGGAGACAGACATTTACCCACAAAGCATTCATCAGGATGCTTCAACTTCTGCCGTGAAATCAGCCAATTCCTTGTTAAGTGTCTGTCATCCATCTGTCAAAACCACACAGTTCATTTGGGGACAGTAATGAAATTGTACATCCAAACAACTGAGCCTTGCCAGAGCAGCCATCTTCATGCTAACCTGCCCAGCCTCAGAAGGCGGGTGAAAGGCCAGAGATGAGGGTGAGGCAGAGATGATGCTTTTATTTTTCAGAAATCATAGGGAGGTAAAACAACAGTGTGGTTTTAAACAGAAAGGAATTTTGTAGAACTCAAAGAATTTCAAGAAAGTAAAATGGAAGCCATGTGCAAAGAAAATCCTACAGAGCAGCTCTTCATATGAATCTGAGAGGAAAGAGTGAGAACTGGGTGTGTAATGGGCAAGCCTGGGTCCTGGCGGAGGGAGCATGGTGGAGCTGATATTCATTGAACTAGAGGAGGGAAGGGAGGCTGTTGGAGCTGGCTGTGCTTGATGTCCTACAGGCATTGGCCCTGCAGGGCTCCTGCAGTGGCTGTGCCCTGGAGGACTATCAGGGAGGGTGTGCTTGGGAGTGTGCTGGGATCTCCTTCCTCTTCCACCTCCCCTAAGGGTGCTTGGTCCCATCTGCTGTTCTTGGCCATGGACTCCGGGCAGTCTGACAGCACAGCTGTGCACCCCACACTCCCAGAGCAAATGTGTTTGAAAGCTCAGTTTAGCCTATTTTAGTTTACAGTGTGCCCTTCTGCTTTCAGCCCTTGCCAGAACCAGGAAATGGAGAAGCATATGCAAGAGAAAAATAGTCAGTGGAAAATAAGTTATCCTAACCTTGAAGTTTTGACTAGGCTCAGATGTGAAAAATTTCTCTTAGCTGAATGAATTAGCTTCCATTTTTTAAATATGTGTTTCTTAGCTCCCTTACCACCCCCCTCCTCGTGATACTATTTATTTGGTATTCCTCATTGCTTCTTGAAATAAATACTAATTTATTCAACAGCAACAACTTCAAATACCACTTGCTACAAAAACATATCAGAAAGTGTCCCTAAAGGCCCTTAATGTATACAAAACCCATTTCTGGCCTTCAGCTCTGCATCAGACTCTTTCCTGTTATTTGTAGACCATTCAAGGCTGTTGTTCCACTGTTTTATTTATGATTATGGAAAACTTGAAGGGCATTCAGGGGGAAAGAATTGAATATGTACAGTAAGAAAGGATGTGGCTGTTAAAACACAGAAATAGGAATCAGGTAGCAATATCAAGAATTATTATGTGACCTGGAATAAGTCAGTGTCTCCACTTCCAATGTCTCCATCTGCAAAGTGTGATTGTTTTCCTTTATTCGAGGTTTCACCAGGCTCACTGATTATTATTGCAGTCATGTTCTTGTGTTCTTTTTTTTTTTTCTAATAAGGAATGTTTTTGGCACAAATCACTGGCAGTTATTCTATTTGGTGGGAGAGATTTTGAATGGGAAAGAGGAATTAGTTAGCAAAGGGGTTTAGTGTTCTAAAGAGCTGTCAGCGCAGCAGATCCCTTATGGCTATTCACTATCTGCCCAGGGTGAAGGAAGGTTGGATTTGGCCTGATTTCTTGTGCCACCTCCAAACAAAAATCACAAAAGCGGATGAAAATAACATGAGATAGTTGTATAACCCTCCTACTAAGGGAGAGGGAAGCTGCTGTTAAGTCATGTAAAGTATGCATGGACCCTCCATGAGGTCTGTGTCCAGAGGTTGGTGCAGCATAGGCAGCCAAACATGCACATTGCTGCAAGCCTTGTTCAGCCCTTTCTCACTGGGGCTGCATTGTCAGGGCAGGGACTGACTGGGATTGAGACCAGACCATCAGCTGGCAATGGCCTGGTGACGTCAAACAGTGGTCCCTGCTGTCTCTGTGCTGGGAGCCCACATTCAGACATCCCGTGCGCTGCCCTGACCAGACGGTTTTTGCACTATGCAGGGCGGGCTCGTGGCTGCACTCAGGCACTGCCTTCCTGCACCCCTGCGACTCAAAAGTCCTGGGAACAAAACCCAGGCCATGGTGTCTGCACAGCAGATAAGCAACTGGGCTCTGAAGCTACGGGGAAGCAGAAATGACCTTTAAAATAGCATTAGGCCACTCTGCAGAGAGACACAGGCACAGTCCTGGGAGCCAGGAGACACATTCCCATTGCAGCTCTAGCAGTACCTCTTTGCATGGGTCTGACCCCTCATCTGAGTTGCTCTTACTTGTTATTTCCACATCAGCCAAAGAGGATAACTTCTTCTCCACTGAGAGATGAGAGTCTTCTCATTAGCATTTGCACATAACTTTGAAATACTTCTGCAGGCAGAGCTAATATGGTGCAATACTATTTGGTAGGAAAAACTAGACAAAGACAGGGCTCCACTCCTGTAAACAGAGTGCTGCTCTCATTATTTTTCCTTGGTAAAATAATGACCCTCACAAAGGGAGTAAAACATGCCAAAACCAGCCTGAGAGATCTATAAGTAGCTTGCAATGGGAGCATCTCCCACCCTCTGTCAGGCTACACATTGTTTTGCCCAGGGCTTCTCAGGCATGTGGAAATCTCCCGGGTGAGTGAAGCTGTGGCATCAGCAGTCACTACCTTACCTGAAAGCCAAAGGAGGCTGGCAGTCTTTCCCAATTATGAGCCCACCTCTGCCCCCTCAGCGAGACGCTGAGTCCCTGTGGGCCCAGGCAGGTGGGATTTCCTGACATGCCCACGCAGTTATCCCTTCTCACCTGCACCAGGCAGGCATTCCAAGTGTGTACCCCGGTGGTGGGGATGTGTACCCAGAGCACAGCCTATCAGAGCCTAGAGGAGCACAGAGCAGAGGTCACAGTGAGATCCAGGCAGCACAGCAGGACCCTGCTCAGGCCGTGTGTCCTGCCCTGCACTGCTGGGAGTGAATCAGCCAACTGCACCCATTTCATTTTAAGCCTGAAATTCAGGCCTACTCCCTCAACTGAATTTCTTCATTCCAGGAGTCTGCACAACTAAAATAATTCTGCTTTTTAAAAAGCTGCTTTAAAAGTTGCTGGGCTGGTAACAAGTGCTAATGCATAAACAGCCCAGGATGCTGGTGTATCTTGTTTGACAGAAGCAACAACAGAATTCTTAGCTCATTAAAAATGTCCCCAACGGGTCAAGTAGCTTAGTCATTGAATCCCACCCTCTGGAATGCCTAGGATGATGCAGTTGAACCTGCAGAAGACTCAGCAGGGAGACTCACCTCACCAGAGACAACTTGAGAAGTCACAACAGCATGACCATGGCCCTCAGATGCCCTGTGGCCTGTTTGTGGATAGCTCTGTATGGCAGGAAACTGATGTCTGGCACTGATTCAGCACTGGCAGAGGGCACAACAGAGATGTCCTCATCTTTAAAGGAAGCTTTGCGCCCACAACTCAGTAGTGCTGGACATGTTCCCAGTAATTTGTTCATCACTTTGAAAGCTGAAGTACTTCTCATTTCCCTAGCTGGTGTGGAATACAATGCAGTTTGGATGAGGAGGAAACGAGATTGCCCTCTGACAGGACTGCATTGCTCTTCTGATTGGTGTCTGAGTGTCTAATAGCTTCAGTGGACCAAGCTGGCCCTGAATGGCTGTCAGAGCAAGGCTCTGAGCAAAGAACCATTTGTTAATCAATACAGAAGTTACAGTGCTGTGTTTTTATTTGCTTGCTTCTGGTACTACATGGTTTTTGCCACTTTGTGGGTGCCACGTGTGTGTGAAGTTACCCTCATGACAGAAATCAACTTGGTTTAAGAGAGGATTGACCATGTCTGCAGAATCCTTGGCTCTGTCTGGAGACATGTACTTATTTATATCAAACTGTGATTCAGGGTGAACAGGTTCCCTTAGAGCTGAGGCCAGGAGATAAAGCCAAACTCGCATAGTCTGTGTGATGGGTTGATGCTCTGAAATGCTGGAAGGAAGAAGGCTCAACTTATCACCTGCACAGTGCTGGGGTATCACAGCTTCCTACTAGGATGGATCAGTAGTTCTGTGCCCCTAGGAACTTCATTAGACAGGACAGACAGGGCAGTATGCAGAATATAGCATATGACAAAATTGCAGAAAGAGTGTCACGGTGGAAGGACATCCAAGCAGAAAATTTAAGGGAAGAAGGGGTATAAAGACAATGTGAAGGATGCTCTTCCCAATTCTATTCATCATGGAAAAATGTGAAAAGAGTGGAATAGGCTGTAAATAGAGTGGGAGAGTGAAAAGGAAGAGCACAACTGTACATAAAATGCCCTTTTTTTGCGTGCAAGGGGCTTGCATGCAGGTTCTACAGGAAGAGAAGCCAATGGAGGTGTGTCATTCCACAAGTACAGGCAAGGATGACCTGGATAGTTTCAGCTGTGTGAGTTCAACTGTGCTGACCAAGAATAATCAGAGAGAAGGTAAAAACTAGTTGAGGCAAGACTGTGAGCAATAGGGATGGTGAGCACAACACAGACCACGCTCTACAAAACCAAAGGTTCTGGGTTTGGCTCAGAGCCCCTTCCAACTGATGCTGTTCCAGCACACAGCACTGGAGCCATGCTGCTCCCCTGTGATATAGACGGGATGAAGGTGCATTCTGTCTGCCACAAGGAGTTGTTTAACCACCATACCTGTGTGTGTGTTCTTTCCCTGCAGATACCAATGTCATACGATACATCCAGCTGACAGAGATGAAGCTCAGCAGATGTTCCCAGAGAGAGAAGGAAACCTTGTGAAAATGAAGCCACTTCAGCTGAAGTGCCCAAGGGGGAACATTTCCTTCCTAGAAGCTCATTTGGTGGATTTTCCCATTTGCTCTGCCTCATCCTCATCTCCTCATCCATCCACTCTCCCTTGCTCTTCATTGAATACCAGTTTCAAAATGAAAGAGACTTGGACGCTGGATATGGCTGCTTGCCAACCATGGTAATACCCCTTCCCCGTGGCAAAAGAGCACAACAACTACAGCCAGCCTTGTTCCCAGACAGTGTCACACACCTGGAGTAGGCAATGCTGAGGGACCTGTCTGGTCCTGAACTGACTGCCTTTTACCTATTAGGGAAGCAACCCCCAGAACAACAACTTCCTGACCAGGCAAGTTGGAGACAGAGGGTTTCTGCTCTGAATGATCACTGGAGCTTGGAAGAGCTAAGAAACCAAGAGAGCCACTGGTCATTCCACAGGGGACAGCAAATGCCTTTTTACCATCAGTTCCCTCTGCCTGCTTCTCCAGTGTGTGTTATTGGTCTCCAGTGAGAGCTCACATGCTCCCAGTCTAATGTCAGTGAAAACTGTTTCTAAACATCCTCTTGATGAAAGCACAGAGCACCCTACGAACCCCCTGCAGAGCTGTCCCGGTGCCGGAGGAGAAGGCTGTGGGCCACCACAGAGTGCTGAACGGACTGTGAAAGCATGGTGTACAGTGTGAGGGAAAAACTGTGAAATAATTCATTAAAGGCAAATAAAAATTATTCATAGGCAACAAGTCCGGGCATTGCTTTCCAAAGGAGCCTCTTTGGTTCCCTGTGTCCAGACAGACAACATTATCTAGGGAGGGAGCAGCATGGGGTGGGGAACAAGGGACGTCTCCATTCGTACCTTGGCTCTACCAATGCCTTGCTGTGTGATCTTGGGCAAGTCACTTTTAGCCTCTTGGTGCCTCGGTTTCCCTATCTGTACATTAGGGATAATAATACTTCCCTACCTCGCAGGGGTGTTGTGAGGATGTATCAGTTAATGTTTGTAAGTAACAGTACAGTGATGTACAGTGCTAAGTATTATTAGTACATTGGATTGAGGTCTTGATTCTCCCACCTTGTGTTGGTGTTTCCTGTGTCCTGTTTTTTTCTTTTGTAGGAGAATGTGGTGCTGACAACAGGGCAGGACCAACAGCTTTGGAGACTATTTTGGCAGCCCACAGGGCTTGTTTAGACCTTCTCCAGCAGTTTGATCTTCTCTGAGAGCTCTGTCTCCTTGACTCAAAGGTCCTTTTCTGAAACTGCCAATAATGGGATCAGTTAGTGCCACAAACATATTCTCAGTGTGACTTGCCCCAGCAGTGGTCCACAGGGACGTGTTCCCAGTTGCAGAATATACAGGAGTGGTTTCATCCTGTGGCGATCAGTGTCAAGCAAATGTAGCCAGAGTTATTTCACTTGGCCCTCAGCTGAAACCCAGAAACTGAAACAGAGCTGAACAGACAAAGTTCGGCCAAGTACTTTGGTTCCAGCAGACATGGTATCTGCAGGCAGTTGGCTATGGCATCCCACATTCCAGCTGTGGTATCTGGCCACTTTTTTCTCCAGCCAAAATTCAAGAGAGTTGTTACAGAAACGTCAAGAGAGAAGGCAAACTGAATATAAGCCAACAGTGTGCCCTAGCAGCCAGGAGGGCCAGCTGTGTCCTGGGGGGCATTGGGCACAGCATCGCCAGCCAGGCAAGGGAGGGAATTGTCCTGCCCTGCTGTGCACTGGGGTGTCCTCACCTTGAGTGCCGGGGGCAGTTTTGGGCACCACAATATAAACAAGATACGAAGCTACTAGAGAGTGTCCAAAGGAGGGCTACAAAGATCATCAAGGGCCTTGAGGGGAAGCTCTATAAGGAGTAGTTGAGATCACTTGGTCTGTTTAGCCTGGAGGAGACTGAGGGGGGAACCTCATTGTTGTCTTTAACATCCTCACGACAGGAACTAATCTCTTTTCTCTAGTGACTAGTGACAGGACCCAACACAACAATATGAAGCTGTGTCAGGAGAGATTTAAGTTGGACATTAGGAACGGTTCTTCACCCAGAGGGTATTTGGGCACTGGAACAGGCTCCCCAGGGAATTGGTCACAGCACCAAGCCTGACAGTTTAAGCATTTGGACAATGCTCTCAGGCACATGGTGTGGCTCTTGGACTTGCCTTGTGTAGGGCCAGGAGTTGGACTTGATGATCTTTGTGGGTGCCTTCCAGCTCAGGATGTTTATGATTCTATGACTTTATGAAATCTCTGTCATTGTCTCTGAAAAAACTTCAGTTGTATTCTTTAGTACAGGAACACATCCAGCTCACACTGGGGCTGGGGAAGAGACCATCTGAAAGTTGCATATAAATCCCTGAAATAAGACAGATTTACCTCAGTTGTATGAAACTTAAGATCAGCTGGGATGACACCAGAAGTTCATGTTCCTCAGGTGGATGGTAGAGAGCAGCTGCTTCCCAAAATCTGGAACAGTGTGCAGCTACTGTAAAGGAAAGGGCTGCTGGAGGCAGCACAGTCACCTTCTTCAGATGGCCCTTGGTTCACACATCTGGGTCACAAATAGCGAACACCCCTGCCCATCACTACAGATGTCTAAGCAATAAATGGAACTACAGCTGCTAAGAAGACAGGGAGGACAAATGAGGGAAATTCTGTAAGTGGTTGTTAACCAGACCAGAAAATAAAGGTTAGGCAGAGATGTGCTTGGGTGCACGTAAGGTGTACCTAGTACTGCATAAAAGACAGCGTTAGTAAGGTTCTGGTTCTCAGGCACATGCAGTCTTCTGTATCCTAAATACATCACAGCACACAAAAAATTCAAATAGAGGTGACTCTCCCCTACTTTATATTGCTGATGACAGTTCATCCTGCAGCCGCATGTGTCTCTTCACTAGGAATGAAACGAGGATTCATCCTGCAGGCAATGCAGAAGAGGACACCGCCTACGCAAACAGTCTCTGCCCCAGGAAAGCTCATGCAAGCAGAGACAGGCTTGTTACTCATGACCTTAATGTAAGAGAAAGGGCATTCTCCAGCCACTGGAGATGTAGGGCCATGACTGTCATTTTGTCTGGGAACAATTTTAGCCTTCACAATGGCTTCACTGACGTACTGTCACTGCATCAGTGCCATGTATATATTAATATAAAAAGGGCACAGCAGGCTCCATTCTCCTCANAGGCAAGGGAGGGAATTGTCCTGCCCTGCTGTGCACTGGGGTGTCCTCACCTTGAGTGCCGGGGGCAGTTTTGGGCACCACAATATAAACAAGATACGAAGCTACTAGAGAGTGTCCAAAGGAGGGCTACAAAGATCATCAAGGGCCTTGAGGGGAAGCTCTATAAGGAGTAGTTGAGATCACTTGGTCTGTTTAGCCTGGAGGAGACTGAGGGGGGAACCTCATTGTTGTCTTTAACATCCTCACGACAGGAACTAATCTCTTTTCTCTAGTGACTAGTGACAGGACCCAACACAACAATATGAAGCTGTGTCAGGAGAGATTTAAGTTGGACATTAGGAACGGTTCTTCACCCAGAGGGTATTTGGGCACTGGAACAGGCTCCCCAGGGAATTGGTCACAGCACCAAGCCTGACAGTTTAAGCATTTGGACAATGCTCTCAGGCACATGGTGTGGCTCTTGGACTTGCCTTGTGTAGGGCCAGGAGTTGGACTTGATGATCTTTGTGGGTGCCTTCCAGCTCAGGATGTTTATGATTCTATGACTTTATGAAATCTCTGTCATTGTCTCTGAAAAAACTTCAGTTGTATTCTTTAGTACAGGAACACATCCAGCTCACACTGGGGCTGGGGAAGAGACCATCTGAAAGTTGCATATAAATCCCTGAAATAAGACAGATTTACCTCAGTTGTATGAAACTTAAGATCAGCTGGGATGACACCAGAAGTTCATGTTCCTCAGGTGGGTGGTAGAGAGCAGCTGCTTCCCAAAATCTGGAACAGTGTGCAGCTACTGTAAAGGAAAGGGCTGCTGGAGGCAGCACAGTCACCTTCTTCAGATGGCCCTTGGTTCACACATCTGGGTCACAAATAGCGAACACCCCTGCCCATCACTACAGATGTCTAAGCAATAAATGGAACTACAGCTGCTAAGAAGACAGGGAGGACAAATGAGGGAAATTCTGTAAGTGGTTGTTAACCAGACCAGAAAATAAAGGTTAGGCAGAGATGTGCTTGGGTGCACGTAAGGTGTACCTAGTACTGCATAAAAGACAGCGTTAGTAAGGTTCTGGTTCTCAGGCACATGCAGTCTTCTGTATCCTAAATACATCACAGCACACAAAAAATTCAAATAGAGGTGACTCTCCCCTACTTTATATTGCTGATGACAGTTCATCCTGCAGCCGCATGTGTCTCTTCACTAGGAATGAAACGAGGATTCATCCTGCAGGCAATGCAGAAGAGGACACCGCCTACGCAAACAGTCTCTGCCCCAGGAAAGCTCATGCAAGCAGAGACAGGCTTGTTACTCATGACCTTAATGTAAGAGAAAGGGCATTCTCCAGCCACTGGAGATGTAGGGCCATGACTGTCATTTTGTCTGGGAACAATTTTAGCCTTCACAATGGCTTCACTGACGTACTGTCACTGCATCAGTGCCATGTATATATTAATATAAAAAGGGCACAGCAGGCTCCATTCTCCTCAGTTTCCAGCATCTTTCCCTCCAGGAGCACTGCAAAGGGTGGGGGAGAGAGGGAAGTTTTTGGATGTGCGTAAGAAAAAGATTTCAGAGAGCCTTCAAGTGCTACACAACAACCTATTTTCTTCAGAAAATTGTTGTCCTTACATACACTGACAGCCAGAGCACCTGTAAACAGTGACACTCGCACCAGAGGCTGGAAGAGGGAAGTCACCAAAGAGAGAACAGAGTCAGGGACTGTTTCATGCAGTGACACTGAGTTTGAGAGAATTATGGACATGGCTTTTCCAGTGAGTGGTCCTTAGCAGCCAGATGTGGAGGTGTGGGCAGTACAGTTCCACCCAAATTACACGGACCTTGTTGTAGGGACTTGTAGACACACTGTTGGAGGTAGCCATGTCCCCTACAAGTTCATGGTATGTTTCTGCGAAGCAGTCAAGTAGCAACGTGAAGATGCACGTCCTGGAACCCCAAAAAAGTAAACAAAGCTTTAGCTCAGCCAGGTGGTGTATCTGTATGTCAACATGCAGTACACAGGGGAATAAACATAGGCCCCTACCTATACTCAGCAGGGCTAAAATGTCCTCCGTGCAAAGAGAAATGAGCCCATTCATCCATCTCATGGTAAAAAAGCAGGAACAAAATGGCAGGTGCCAGGCAGAGCAGTAGGACAGCAAGCAGGAACTGAGGGTGAAAGAAGAGAGGGATGAGATGATCGTGGGATGCAAAATATGAGCCAAACCCAGGTTCATGGGCAGAATGATAACTGAACCAGAAAAAAACTGACCAAAGCTTAGACACACTATTGGCAGTTCATAACAACACCCAGTTTTGGCAGAATGCGCAGCAGGGAAAAAAGACAGCAAGATTAGATGTGATTTTTCCAGTTGGAGGGGGGAAAAGAGGGGGAGGCTTCCTTCCTGCTGCACAATCATTTTTGAAAGTGCACGGAGAGGACAAACAGATGCTGGTTGTGGAAGTTTTCCAAATACGTGTTAACAGTTGCTGTTGGTAAAAGTGGTTTGAACAAGGTGGAGGAGTCTTTGTTTAAATCAGGGAGAGGGTATGACTAGTTTCCGGAACTGATGGGAAGGCAAAGGTCTGGATATTCTTGCTTACTAGTGAAATCCAGGAGCCTCTAAGATGAAAAGGAGGGTCTTAAATGCAGAGCAACCCCTTTAGCTGTGTATCTCCATTTAGCTTCTCTAGAATTTCTCTGCAAGTCTCATCTATGTAAATGTTCTCCCCAAAATACAGCCAGCAAGCCCAGGGTGCCTCTGTTCTCATGTTTCACATAACATCTCCAGAGGGTTTATTTGCACTGTTTTCTTTATGCTCAGTCCCTTGACGATACCTTTTTGATTTGCTTTTTTCCTAGGAGCAGGAGAAGGGAAGGGGGAGGGTACGCACTGGGTGAAGGCAAAATCAAACTAAATTCACACAGGTCCTGCTGACTATCCATCTTCTCTGGTTGTTTATTCATCTTTCCTCCTGCACCCTGAAGGACACTGATGTTCTTCCCAAGTTTCTATGGTGAAATTTCTTGATCTGCACAGTATTTTAGAGGCTTGGGCAGGAGTTACTTAAATAAGAAGGAACAGTGGTGGGCTAATGTGCCCCCCAGGTGGGATTCGGAGGGTGCAGTAAATGATCAGGTTTTTTAATACTATCCATGTATTTGCATCATCAATTACTAAGATCACAGCAGCTGCTATGAAGTGGATCCCAGAGATTGTTCTTTAAGAGTTCCTTGGTTACTAAGGTGCTGCAGGCTGTACCACCAACCCCCGCTCCCACTCCCCACAACGGCCTCGATGCTACCTCATTGAAGGTGATGAAAAGACAAGGCACTGTCCTGGCTCCTCCCACAACTGCAATTGAAGGAAGGTAAATTCACGGATACATGATAAGAACATAAGAAAAAACCCGTGGCAGTATGTAACTTGGAGGCAGTTAGCAGCTTGCGAGATGGAAGGGCATGGAAGTGGTCCCACAGATGTAGGAAGGGGAAAACCTTCCCTCTCCTTTGCTTCCCAGAGACAGGTGCTCCCTCTGTGACAGCACGGGCCAGCTCAAACTGTTCAGCCCAGACAACTGTGCCTACAGCAACTCTTTCCAGTAGCAGTTGCGGTCTGGAATCAGGAAATAAATTGTAGTGCCCAGGAAATTACTCTCCCTTCATGCTTACTCATCCTTTGGAAAGCACTGTTGTTACATGACAGACAGGGGGGCACATATGACACTATTCAGCCATGGCCGTGGTGAATGAAGCTGCTCTCCAAGAGAGGCTTCACAGGCCCTACCACAGCCTCCTTTTTTCCTTTACTGCCAGCCAAGTCTTATAAATAGCAGCACCTCTGCAAAACCAACTTCCACAACTCTTCCTTCCAGAGGGCTCCCCTTCACCGCATTTTGCCTGGAGGGAACATGAGCCTGTGCCAGCTGGTAGCTGCCTCTGGTGGCTCCCCATCACTGGTTAGGAGATAATTTGTAATGCAGCCAGGTAGAACTGGCAAGGGCATCAGGAAATAAGAATTTGACTGGGGCTTTAGGGACAACGCAGATTCTCATACAAGTAGTGCCACCAGATCTACAGTGATTCCATGTGCCCAGGTGCAGAATGCCCAGAACCACTGTATATCCATACACAAGGCACTCAGAGAGCTCCCTGTTGGACTTCACAGCCTACAGAGGAGATGGCAGATGAGCTCAGATGAAGGGTGAATCACCCATGTACTCTCTGCATCATACTATTTTCTACTCAGAGCTGAGCTAACAGAAGCATATGAGCATATGTTCTCTTGTCTATTGTCAGAGCTTCAAATCAAAACTGTGATTAATCTGAAACTGTACATTTTTGGTATTAGACCCCAGCTTACCTCAGTACTGTAAAGATTTGGTGTTAACTTTGTGTAATGTTGACATCTAAAATGCAAAATATGAGCACTGAAGATGACAGAACAGCTTTCTGTAAAGAAATCTGCCAAGAAAAAAATCACTTCAAAAGAAAAGGAAAAATACCTGGTTACTAATAACAGAAGTGATATTTAATATTAAATCATCTCAACCAATGATTTTTTTCCCCAACATTTACGGAGGCATTCCTCAGTCTATGCATATATGAATGTGCATGTGGGTGGGTGCACGAGGGGGTCATGGGGTGCAGCCCTAGAGGGAGAAATGTACAAGACAGAGCTGAACCTGACCACATCCTGCTGCCCAGTCCATCCCACAGCAGGAGCTTTTCCACTTCAGCCAGTCCTGACATGTTCTTCCCAACTACTTGACTCTCTTGAAATGAGAGCAGGGCAAATGCTTGGTTGCCAATTATTGCTGTTAGCAGTTCTGAAGGCTTTTCTCTGGCCATGAATCAGCCGTGAACATAATGGCTTACACATGCTCCCCACGGAGAGAGAGGAAGGAGAAGGTATTTCAATGGAAGCAAGAGCTTCACTGAATGTGAAAGCCAGTCTGAGTGAGAACTCTCGTGACAAATCAATAAAAGCACATGCGATTCCGAGTCTGGAATCCTGTTTGAGCAAGAAAGCAGAATGAGAGTATCTCAAAGGATAGTTTAGGTGGGAAAAGGAACGCAGGAGAAAGAGACATAGATACCCATACCTGAAAGTCTGAAGGACCTGGCAGGAGCTCTGACTCCAGGGCAAAGGAGGGGTTTTTGGAATGGGAGACATAAGGAGTGAAATGCAAGAGGAAATTGAAAAATGGAATGCAGTAGAAAAATTAAAAGATAGAGCTGATAGTAAGTCTTCCCACCCCAGTAAGACTTAGGCATCTGGGTAACCAGACCCTACCGTTAGCTCTGACTCTGGAGGCAGAGGGAGGAAGAGTGAGGCCAGTATCATCCTGAGGACACGAGACTTCAGGAGTGGCTCTCTGCTGGATCTTTAAATGCTGATCCCTTTCTTTTGCCTTTGTATTGCTTTCAATATAGTGAATCAAGAGACAGCCCAAATGCCTTATCCTGATTTATTTCTTAACACATGGCAGCAGCATCAGGGCTGGGGGGACAGGGATAACAGGATCATCATTTTAAGACCTACATTATCTGGAAGTGGTAAGGCACCTTAATTATGTTTTTGGGGACAGAGTTATTCTGAGCCCTGAAACAAAGCAAATGACAGCTTTTTTCCAAGGCTGATATTTTCTTGATAACTTCAAATTCCAGTCCTTATGCCACAGTTGTCCATAAAAGCAAGCTGCTCTTCCACTTTGGTAGGGGGAGCTATTGCTGCCAATGCTGTCCGAACTCAGATGTAGTTGCACCTGGTTCCTCCTGCAGCAGCATCTTTAACTCATGTTCTAAATCTTGTTCAGCATGTGATACTGAAATTAAAATGTGTTTTAATGGCCACAAGAAAAAAGTACATATTCAGATTATCCAGGATGAAACAGATGGACTAATGTTTCTCTGATTTTGCTTAGAAAAGACAGCTGGGGAATTTACAGTTGGGAACAAAGGATTTTCACTTAACCAACAATGGATGGTTGGCAGCCAGTTTAGCTTCCAGTGTCATTTTGTGATGGCAGCCCAAAGAAAGCAGCTTAGCATGGCCTGGAACGGCCTCAGGGGAAAGCCATGTGCAGAATGGACCATGTTTTATGGCTCCCTGAAAAAAGCAGGTGATAGAGCTACAGCCTCTGCAGGCTTCCTCCACTTCACACAGCAGCAGTATTGGGTTGCAGCAGAACTTTTGGCAGCAGATAAACCCCCAGCTGTTTCATATTACCTCCTACAAACTTCTGGTGAGAGAAATGGCCCCATACAAATGGCATATTCCTCACTCAGAGGTGGTCTCCCGCATTTTGTTGGGGCTGAATTAGATCCAAACTAACAGCTTGCTGAATTCAGTAGGTTGTCTTTGAGGCTCAGCTGCCTCTTGGCAGGCTCTGAGCATTGACTCAGGGAGAGCATATGAGCCCAAGGATACAAGCCAAGATGCCAGCTCTTTCATGGGGTCCTTTGGTTGGCCTCTAGCTGAGCGAGATATGGGGGCTGAGCCCGGGTGCTCACAAAAAGCAAGGTCTTGGCATCAGCTGAGCAGAACAGATGTGACCCTTTCGTGGTCCAGAGGCCAGGCCCTCACATCAGCTCCCCTCTGCAGAGGGGTGTCACAAAGCCAGGGCTGACAGCTGACTGACACATCCCACTGCTAACAACCCTCACAGATTTTGACTATCCCAGTCTTTGGTGCTGGGCCTGCACTGTCACCCTGAGGTAGAGGTAGGTCTCTCTTTCTAAAAGCCCTTTAAGACCTCAGTATTAAGGACTCCAAATATTGGCAAATAAACAGTAAAAATCCATGAGGTTTTTTTTGGAGCTCAGAAGGGCTCAGCTTATCACTTCCTAATATTTGTGGCAGGCACGCCTGCCTGCTGTTGTGTCACACAGGCCTGGGCGTCCATATAAACACAGAAAAATAGTTACTTTGTCAGTGGCCCAGCAAAATGGAAGGGCTGAGCAAGAGAAAACCTTGCCTTGAGCATCACCAATCCATCATGTCACAGCAACCCAAACTCAAGTCATCACCTCAACCTGGCAAACTCAAGTTGCTGTTCAACAGGCTGTCAGTCTGGGAGATTTGATATCTGGAAAATCATTTCCATATGACAGAAGACAAAAAAGCTGTACACAGGAATAGAGTCTGAATCTGCAGTTTACAGGTAACTGCACAGCTTGACTCTCAGATCAGTGGTTGGGAATACAACACTCTCAGTTTGGAAACTCCTGTAACTTACAGTGTACACAGTGTNGGCTGCATGGGGCTTGGCTGCTGGTAGGGGTTAAACCATGACACAGTCAAAATTCAAATCAACTCAAAAAATGAAGAACCCCACAGTATCATTAGAACTGGTTCCCATTATAAAATGAGCTCCATTTTTTTTCTCATGCAATGAATCTCCTTCTAAGACATATGCTGTTGTTGAGAGGCATCCCTCTTATTTTCAGTGTCCTGGGACAGCCATGTCCCACTCCACCTGTTATTAGTCTACAGACTGATGTGGAGCTCTAGGGATCCCAGATGTTTAAACCTTTGTGATGTCAAATGGACTCACTCCACTAATGAAAGATGGCTGTCTAATAAAAGATGAGATCTCTCCTTTTCACTCATCAACAATATAAACACCAAGTCCCTGCAGGGACTTCACAGCTCTGTTCATGATGAGCAAGCCAAACCAAGCCATGTCATCTCATACTACAAATCTGAGGAAGTACCAGCTCTGANATCTCATACTACAAATCTGAGGAAGTACCAGCTCTGAAAATAGGACTTGAAAAGATCCTCAAGGGATCGTGTACATCACCCCATTACCTTAAGGCAATTATGTCAGATCAAGTTAAACTGCTCCTGAAAGATGTTTATCTAACCTGTTCTCAAAAGCTTCCTATGACAGAATATCACTGCCTTCATAGAGGAAAAGTTAAGAGACTTCTTACTACAGCTTTAATTGTCTCCTTTGCAGTGATTTAAACCAATTACTTCTTGTTTCACCTACAGTAGATATGATCAAAAAGTTAGTCTCTGTCTTTGCAGTAAGTCA
>VYZR01049301.1:7182-24383 GCA_013400675.1 Oxylabes madagascariensis | reverse complement strand
GTAAGTCATTATGTTTGTAAAAGGATCTTCTCTTGGACTGATCTTTCAGCTTCCATCAAGATTTCTTCAACTCAGCAAGTCTTCTGGCTCCTTGCTTGTTCTACTCATTCTCCTCTGGATTTCTTCCAGAGAAATCTACATCTTTATTGGGATGTAGTGCTGAAAGCAGGACAGTTCTCTAGCTATGGCCTTCCAGCACAAGACAGAGCAGAAGCATTATTTCAGAAGTCTGATATATGATAGGCCTCCTTACATATTTGCTGTATTAGCAAGACATTATTGTTCATCATGTTCAAGTCTCATCCCAGACTGCTTTGATTCACTGCAGTTTTTCTTCTATGTTGTTATCATGTCCTTTTGTATTTCTGCAGCCAGCATTCCTTACTGAATTGCATCCCATGTGGCTGAGAAGCAGTTGGATTCCAGAAAATCAGACATCACAATTCCTTTTCCATAGAAAGAACAGATCTGCATCTCTGCTTTTTAAAGGATGCATGTGGTCAAATTTTAAGAAGAAGCAAAAGTAAGGTTCAGCATAAAGTATCAGGTTTTGGGTAGGGAAAAAATCAATATACCTTTTCCACGTCTGTACAATTGTTAACAAGTTCTACTGCACAAGCTCAGCAGTGCTTTAGCAGCTACGAAAAACACTTAGAGCAGAGAGTCACAGGCTGTTGGGATCACCACTCACAGTGTCTTTCATCATGCAAAGCAACTCCTTGCTCCTTTAAATTATGTTGCAGCGTCAGGCACATTCAGATCTTCCAAAATAAGCAGGATTAATAATGCCTGAACAAGATTGGAACATTGAAGAACAAATGGCACAAAAACCAAGTGTTGTTCACCACACCTTGCAAGCTCTTTTCCCAGCATACTCCAGTCAGGCAGATGATTCATGTTTCTTTCAAAACCTTTTAAGCAAAGGTCACTGGCAGTGCAGCCCATAGATTTGAATTACCAAATCTCCTGTGTGTCCTGGTTTTTTAGCAGCTCGTGCACCTGAACATGAACAGAAAACCAGGTGATGCTCAGCAGAAATGAAGATTGAGGATGAAAGATGGAGGGAAAAAAAGAAAGAAAATGCTAATTGAAGTTTGTACAGATTTCAGTGAAGATTATGGCTTGGCTTCTCTTCATAGATTTTCATTCTATACTCACAGGTAGTGAGTAGCTCAGTGACATCCAGAAAGACATTCTGAATGTCTGACTTGCTGTTTGCTCTTTCTTAGCAAGAGAAATGTGTGCAGCTGAGGACTTGGCTTGGTAGGTCATGGGTTGGAATGCACACATTCCAGTGTTTCTGTCTTTAATCAACACATAAGAAACAGATATCAGTATCTCCCTGAGGCATTGAAGGAAATAATGCTCATTAGAGTAGCTAAGGATCTGACAGATTGGGTACAGTGCTGAAAAGTGGCTCAGAGGGGAAGAAAAGTTGCATAGGGCAGTAGAGGCTGGACTTAGTCTACTAGTTCTGCACTCTCTCTTTCACTTAGCCCATGTCAGAGAGCTGTGCTGAGCCCCATTTCTCACTTCACTGAACAAGTCCCATCTTCTGTTGCAGAGTATGGAAGAACTCAACAAATAACGTTTCCAGCACACTTTTGAAGAGACCCTATGAGCATGAAGTTTTATTGCTGCTGTTGTTAGGATTAAGAACAGAGTCTGTTGCTGAATAATTCATTTGATGTGAAAAACAGCCAGCAAGTTGTTGAACAAAAATTATGTACAATGAGACATAATTACAGAGTGGTTGCAGAGAGCAGGATGCAGATGGAGCTCTCAGGTTGGCTGCCGGTGACATCAGAGCATGGACAAGCACAGATGCGTGTCAGGTTGCATACTTCATTTTTGGAATTTTTTATCACTTTGCCTTAAACCTTTGAGATACTCAAGGACTACCTCATTTGGAGGGATCATTTCTGGTGGAGAAAGAGGATTCAGTATCCCCAGTTTGTTCAGTACTTACCATTACCGATAAGGCTCTAGAAGTAGTAAGTACTGCAGACTGGGAGGCAGTGTCCTGTTACATCAATACTGGGTTTCTTGACAGGAGGAATGGGCAGAGCTGCTAATTCCCCACAGATGTGTCATGTTGCAGACACAAAACTTTCTGCAGCAGATTTTAAAAATTGGAAGGAGATTCTGTGCCTCAGATTGCTGCTTGCAAAAAGATACCAGCATTCTCAGAGCCCAGCCTGCGGTGTGGGAGCTTTAGATCTGTCTCTGTTCTTCATCATATCACACAGAAAAAGCTTCCTGTGCCTTGACTTGGGAAGAAAATGAATTCCTCTCTACTCTGCCTTCTTTAGCTACCACCTGGAGTACTGCATCCAGCTCTGGAGTCCCCAGTATAAGAAGGAAATAGATGTGTTGGAGCAGGTCCAGAGGAAGGCCATGAGGATGACAAGAAGGCTGGAGCATCAGCAAAAAAGAGACACTAAATCAAAAACTAAACCAGAAACTGAGACCTATTTCAGCCAATTTGTCATCAGAATTAAACAAACAACCAGAACTTCCAGATACGACTGACAGATTCAAGCCTGGCTTGAGAGACTGAAAGACAAATCCCTCCTGTATCCCAGGTCTCTGGCTATTTCTGACCTATGAGCCAGATTCAAGGGATGGGGAGATTGGAAGATATGGATGGCTTGAAGCCAGGGAGAGAAAGTGGAACACGAGAAGAGGCTTTATCATGCATTTCCTTTATAATAGCCAAAATACCCTTCTGTTCTTTCTCATATATCCTAGAGAGAGCACAACTGAAGTGTGAAGAATTGTTTAATGGATTTAGTAATAGTATTGATCTTCTGTCATTTAAAAAGGGACTCAGGGCTTAATCAGATCTGTAGGAGTGTCTCATTATTTACTTTGCCAAAGGAAAGGATTAGATATCAGAGAAAGAAAAGGCCCTTCTGCAGGCATGGGTTTGCTCTGCAGGATGAAAATCCATTCCATTTATTCTTACCTGCAAATGTGTTTAAATAGGAAAGAATCCAAGCAACTCTCCGTGAGATCCTGCCTGGAGGAATCAGTACAGTAGCAATAAACAGAGGTAGACTCAGCAACACAGCAAACTGACTTTTAGCTTTCCAACACCCTGATTTAGCTCCATTATCTGGTCACGTAAGCAACGACAGCAGAAATTGTATTGTTGATGATAGAGACAGACTGAACAAGTTTTCACCTTCTGAGGTACCATCCTGCCACGATCACCTGAGATACAAAGTGAGAAAGAATTAACCAGAAACCCTCTGACGGCATTTTTATAGTCACCCTTGAGGCAACAGAAAATTATCACACCATTGCCTGTAATGCCCCTGCCTCAGGAAACACTGTGATAGTTTTATTTCCTTGACACTTGAACCCAAGTTAACTTCCCAGTCTGTCTTTCAGGGTGGCTGCAGATGAGACAGTCCATTTTGTACCTGTGTTGTGGCACGACTGAAGCTATGCAGACATGGAGTAGCAGCTGCAGAACTGCCTACTCAGCCCGTGTTGGGTCTATCAGCAGAGTAAAATATTTCAGGTTGAACACAAACATTGCCTTTGCAATGAGATTTCTTTTGCAATGATATTTTTTCATGTTAACATCCCAGATATTATCAGTGTGTTCTGAGATAGGCACAAACACATATATATACTTGCATGATAACTATGATGAATAATCTGTTTTGATTTGGCTTGCAGGAGATACTTTAAATATCTTTTTATTTCAATTCCATGCAAACTCTACACCAGTTTCTACTGCTGAAACAATAGAGAGAATTCAAGAACCTCTGTATTTTCCATCATTGGAAAGGTTTCTCATCAGTTCTCTTTCAGGTACTACTTTCTGGAGATTTTTACTTCAAACACCTCACTGTTTAACACAGGAACCTTGCAGGTGGTTTGCTTTCTTGGATCAACATTGATCTGCCTTGCTGAGCACTGTCATTGTACTTATTCATTCTGATGCCCAGTTGCATTTAGTCATGGATTTGCCATATCCCTGGCAGGTTTGTAGTGAAGTTAATGGAACATTTTATGGGACATGAAGATTTTGGACATCCCCCATGTCCCAACTACGTTCTTGAGGAAAGGAAGGTGCACAAAACCAAACAACCAAGAAAGGGTTAATTCTTTAATTTTCTAACCATATGAAACAGGGTTCTTCTTCCAGGGCAAAGATGGATTAGCAGGTGAGCAGGGTATCCCCTTGGAGCAGCACAGGCAGGCAATACCAGCATAACCTTCAAAGCATAGGGACATGGCTTCCTGAATCAGAGGCTTCAGCATGGCAAGAAGAGGCATTGCCAAATTTAAAGAGAAGCCTGAAAGTGACTGACGAGTGCACAGTGCTTGTCATTGCCGAAGTATCAAGAGCAACAGAGGGTGTGCTGCTCTGCCATGGCAGCTCCAGTGCTGGAGAAAAGCCCCCAGGATGGTGGCTGTTCCCAGGGCAGAGAGCCAGGCTGGCAGTGGCAGCTGGGGAGGCAGAGGGCAAGGAGAAAGGGGTAGTGGGAGTGTAAATCGTCACTCCTTGTATAACCAATGGATTTCACCTGGCAGTCACTGATGGACGATAAATTTAGCAGGAAAGGAACACCATTAGTTTAGTGTTCCTGTTAAGGTGACAGCATTGAAAAGGTGCTATTTATTATTTACCTGAGCTGCAATACCTTATATACTTTAGTCTGACATTAAGAGTCCAGTATCTCAGAGACACTAAGAAATCAGAACCTTTGAAAGTCTGATGTAGATTCAAAAAGCCTGCAGAGGCAGGAGTAGCCAGCTGCCACAAATACATTTTCTGATTACAGGAGTTCCAAGGCAAGAGTAGCTTTGTCTAAAAAAAGAACTTTCCCTTTATGTTCAACCATCTATTTTGTGCAATAATTGAATGTCTGCTGAAAAACCGTCTTGTGATCTGTTGCAATAAAAAGAATATGTTTGATCATAGCTTGGTTGTGGTCCCTGAAATGCTGCAGACCACAGCCTTAAAGGCAGAAAGCCTGACATGTTCCTTCTCAGAGCACCCCTCATTCATACTGAAATGTTTAGGGCCCCTTGCACATTTTGCCTACAGTGCCAGAGCCCTTTCCTTCCTAAAGCAAAAGCCTTCGAGGTCTCCTTCCACTGCTGGAGTTTTTATTTCAGGGAAGGGTACTTTGAGCTTTCTATCAGGTTTGTAACCTCCTTCCCAGATTTCATGCTCTGTATCGTATCCACAATTGATCACAAAAAGAGATGGCAGTTTTTATTTCCAGAGCTCAGCCCAAATCCTACTAACTTAGCAGGAGCAAGCAAGGGAGATGTGGTGAATTCATCTTAGCTTGTATCATATCCTCTCTGCACTGCACCTTTTTAGCTATAGGAGGACCTGCCATCTTATGAAAGCAGTCTACTGCAGTATGATCCAGACAGCAGCTAAATGCTGTACTTCTATTTTTTTCATTTGTCATCACATTTAATCTAAATCAAGTCTTACAGCCTAAAATCAGATATTCCTTAGAACTGCAGATAATTCAGCACAAGTAAAATGCCTTTTTGAGAACTATATTCAATAACAATCGTTAGTAGGAGTGACAATATCATTAGGAGTGAGGGGATGTTTTGGTTTTAAATTCCTGATTTCATGATGCTGAGAAGCATACCACAGTTGTTCTGTGTTGTACTCCAGTGGCTGCTGCAATGACACTTTAAGACCCTCTTGGAAACTACAAAGAACGGATGTGCTCTTCTGAGCGGGGTTTGGGTGCCTCCCCCAGCTAACACACACTTGGGTGCATGTGTGAGAAAGGACATGAATGCACAGGCACATACACACTTTAGGGGTATTTTATATTTCCCTCAACCGTATCCCACTTGCCAAAGGAGACTGTTGAATAATAGCATCTGAAGCTCAGTGTGTAGCTATTCCAGCCTTTGACTGGCTATTTCGTCCCTCACTGAAACTGATTTTAATTCTACATCAGACTTCCCCTCATGCAGATTAACTTCATCAATTTTTGTTTTGACATAGGTGACCCCATGACACCAATAGATCCCTGGTCTCTTACATGGCACCTGCTCACCAGCTCAGAAGATCACATCCCTTCCTGGCTACTCTTCACCAGCTCAGCTATTCCCATCCTGCCCTCAGTCATACTCAGGCATTATGACTTGCATGTGAAAGCTTTTACATTTTGCTGTTCTTCGGTACAAAGAGGTTGTTTATTGGAGTGATGCCCAGAATATCATCTGTCCTTTTTGACCACACATAGGTAGGAGAGGGCAGGAGCATAAGGAGAGAAGGAATTTAACATTGTGTCAAGGTCTTGCCTTGCCTCTCTCTTACCTGTACAGGAGAGTATGTCATCTGTAACACCCACCTTAGGGGAGGTCAGAAATTACTTTCCTGTCCATGTCTGCCACCGGAGCTAGAACAGTGAAGATTTGGTATGAGAAAGATGTATCCAGCCCACAATGCCAATCAGAGGGTCGTTAAATGGGACTAAGACTTAGAAATCAGCACCAAGTAGCTGTTAGGAACACCTGGTACTTCACAAAGTGAAATGAGTGAAAGAGCATCAAAGACAAATTCCCAGGGTAAGGGCAGTTCCAGGATATTCTATGCACAAAGGCATAAGAACTTCTAGTTCCCTGGGCTCCTGTCCCCTCTCTCATTTCCCCCTCAGTGGAGGACAGTAACATACAATGACAGCTCGGGACTTCAGTCCATGTCTCCTGTACCATTCACGTCCTTTAGCTGCTATGCTGGGTCCTAAGGGGTAGAAGAACACCAGGACTTTTCCTCCTTTAGTTACGAGGAAAGTTCTGTTTCTTTCTCCACCAAACGTTATTTTGCCATTTTTGTTTTTATGTTAGCATTTGATGTTAATCCACAGGCAACTCTATTTCCAGCCTCAGATCCTTTTCTGAGGTTCTGATTCCCAACCAGCATTTCCTTTCTCCTTCCTTTCTCCTTTCATGTCTGTAAAGCTTATTCCTTTTCTTTGAATCAATACAGCTTTATTTAGGATGGCATCTTTCATAGAAACTGTACTCTGAAATGCCTGTGAATAACTCGAGATCTTGGCTGTATCTGGGACAAAGTCCTGCACATGGTAAATATTGTACGGAGTCAAAACATTCAATCACAATTTGTTTCCAAAAACCTCATGTTATCAATCCCTCACCTTTTATGCATTTCAGAGATTTCATATCTGCATACTTTTCCTCTCCCCTCAAATGCTGGTGTTGCCCAGCTTTGTCCTTTATACAGCTCTGATCACAGCCACATGAAATCCTCAGGAAGGAAGATGTTCTCAATTAAAATATGTGCCCAGCCTGTATTTGCGATGGGCATTTGAGATGCCCAGCTAGATAGCTCCTTACTTCCCAGGATATCCAATCACATTAGTTCTACCTAAGCTGCTAAAAGTATTGCTTATTCAGAAGAGGTTCTGAGCACTGACCCCAGGACATCAGCACAACATGTAAGAAGTACCCAGTAGCACAGACTGAAGGACTTGTACCTGCCCTGAAAAGGACACTTTGAGCCTAAGCTTGTCAAGATCTCATCAAACAAAAGGCCATTCTGTAGTAGGAAGAGGATGAAAGGCATATAGGTGGGCCTCCTGGAGGGCACTGAAAGGGAAAATGCAAGTTCTTCCCCAGCAAAGCTTCAGACTTTCTATACCCTCACTGCACACACCCTATGGCAACGTCCCAACCTGTCTCGCTGTCTCCTCACCCACTGATGCAGGGGTACCAATACTGACTTCTGCAGAGGCATCTCCTGTAAGCTTAGGGTTGTCCCCCTGAAATGCGAGCAAAAGAAGGGGCAAAATGGGAGGAAGAAACTCTGGCATTAAGACTTGATTGTTTTTATATGACCAGAATGGGAACAGGGATTAAAAACTATTACTGCATACAGTGAAAAGTAGAAGCAGCAAAGACCCCAAATCATGTGGTTCCCCTCAGGACTCACTGGTGTTAAGGACGGGTCGTTTGTCCTGCCTGCTAGATTGTGTGGCAGACAACCACTGTCTGCCACTGATGGTCAGCACCCACCTGCATCCCTGGATCTGGGGGGCTCAGGAAGCCTAATGCTTATCTCTGAAGGGCTGGGAGACCCTGCCATCCCCCACAGGCCAGCAGACAGCAAACACAGCTCAGGGATCATCTCTGGTGGCGTGCATGAGGGGACCCATGGCTCGGACTCTGCAGGCTCAGCACTGCTGTTGAGCGATGCTTTGTGTAACATACACCACTGCTGAGGGATGCTGACACTCACTGTGTGCTTTAAGTTTTGACCAAGAGAAATGCTTTATCATTCTGCACTCACACACCAGTAACCTTCCTTTATTAGCTAAAGCCCGAAAAACTCACAACAAAACATTTGACTGATTCTCTGGGTAGCATGCAACATATTCTCAGGAAACAATTATCAAAATGAAAAAACAGCCTCAACTTCTGTAAGTAATTTTGCTTCTTAATGGGCCATTAAAAGGCTCATTCTTGTGCTACATTACTCTGTACCTAGCTATAGCATTTATCTCTTTCCAGTTGGTGCTGCTCTTATTAGAGCATCTTGTGCTTCCCTGTAGACCTCTAGAGACATCCAGCCATTTTGTTTCAATATTATTATCCTTGCTTACAGTTGAATGCAATTGTCCAAGAGAGCAAGCTAATGTACACCTACAGTGAAAAACACTTGCAAAAAGTCAAAGAAGAGAGCTGTGGTCAGAGAAGGAAATTAAGAGGCAGGACTCCTAGGACCTACTTCCAGTTCTGCTTAGAGCTTACACATCTGGAAAGACTTTTTTTTTAACCTCCTTTTGCCTCAGTTTCTAAACTGTTGAATGTGTTGAATGATCCATGAAGATCTGGATTTAAGGTACTAAGTGCATTCACAAAAAAGTTGGTCCACACTTCCTGTGACCCTTAATCACACCTAAATTGGCAATTCTACCCATCTCTTTCTTCCATTCTCCATGCTCAACTCTTCCTTGTAAGTTTTCCCTCTGTTGGGGGTTAGGATTTCTCTCTCTCTCTTTTTTTTTTTTTTTTTAAATTTTCTCCCATTTGTTGCTAAGAGACAATAACTACCTATATTTAAAGAGATGAAAGAAATGACCAAGGCGGGTGAAGGGTGCAGCTGGCTACTCTCTTACCTGGGTGGTTTTCTCTTTGGAAGGGCAGGGATAGCACGAGATTTTGGCTGGGGGTGAGGGACTGGGCTTGGCTCCTCTCCTCTGTCGCTGTCGGGCTGTCGGCATCGGAGGAGAACGGTGGAGCTGTAGCTCACTGCGGGCAGAATTCACGGCCGCCGCCGGGGCCCAGCCGCGTACTGCTTATTCCCTACTGGGGGTGTGCCTTGCCCATAAGAGCAGCCATTGGAGTGGGACCTTATTAACGCCCTACCTCACTGGAAAGGACCCTCGCCATCTGTTCCTGTGCTTCAGGGGAAAACCCTTCCAAGGAGGGCTCCCCTGGCTGCCGCTGCCCAGCCCCGCCATTTCTCTGCCACTGCTCCGCGTTTTTCCGCTACAATGTAGCCCTGCACCCCCTGCCTTCCAGGATACCCGGGGGCTCCTGCTACAGCTGTGGAGCTTCTGATACATTTCTCTTGCTGCAGCGGGGTCTGCCGGTCCCTGCCGTTCCAGCAGCTGCTCCGAGCTTCCAGCTACAGTCCGTGTCGCCACCCAGCCCGNTTAAAGAGATGAAAGAAATGACCAAGGCGGGTGAAGGGTGCAGCTGGCTACTCTCTTACCTGGGTGGTTTTCTCTTTGGAAGGGCAGGGATAGCACGAGATTTTGGCTGGGGGTGAGGGACTGGGCTTGGCTCCTCTCCTCTGTCGCTGTCGGGCTGTCGGCATCGGAGGAGAACGGTGGAGCTGTAGCTCACTGCGGGCAGAATTCACGGCCGCCGCCGGGGCCCAGCCGCGTACTGCTTATTCCCTACTGGGGGTGTGCCTTGCCCATAAGAGCAGCCATTGGAGTGGGACCTTATTAACGCCCTACCTCACTGGAAAGGACCCTCGCCATCTGTTCCTGTGCTTCAGGGGAAAACCCTTCCAAGGAGGGCTCCCCTGGCTGCCGCTGCCCAGCCCCGCCGTTTCTCTGCCACTGCTCCGCGTTTTTCCGCTACAATGTAGCCCTGCACCCCCTGCCTTCCAGGATACCCGGGGGCTCCTGCTACAGCTGTGGAGCTTCTGATACATTTCTCTTGCTGCAGGGGGGTCTGCCGGTCCCTGCCGAGCAGCAGCTGCTCCGAGCTTCCAGCTACAGTCCGTGTCGCCACCCAGCCCGCCCGCCATTACTGCGTGAGGGAAGGCGGCTGAGCTCGCGCCGCAGCGCCCCCTGCAGGCGCGGGGGAATCATCGCTGCCGCTCTGCCTGGCCGGGAGCCGGCAGCGCCCCTGGCGGCTGTGATCGGAACTGCGGCCCGGGGCAGGCTGTTACGGGCGTTGCGGTTCTGTCTGTTGGTGCTGCCGTTGTTGTTGTTTGTTTGCCTTGGTGTACATACTAGTAAAGAACTGTTATTCCTTTTCCCCTATTGCTGCCTGAAAGCCCCCTAATTTCGAAGTTATAATAATTCGGAGGGAAGGGGGTCATGTCTTTTCCATTCCAAGTGAGCTTCCTGCCTTCCTTGGCAGACATCTGTCTTTCAAACCAAGATACCCTCCTTCTTGGCTGTTATGTGCACTCATTTAAACTGTAGCCAGAGACATCTGTATGGATGTTAGGAACGCAATTCTAACAGGAAAGATAGAGAGGTGATGATCATTTCCTCCATAATATAGTTAAAGGAAAGGAAACGAACATGAAGAAATGCCTGCTCCACAATTACTCTGTGTAGCTGCCAAGTGCTGCTGATCCTCAGGCTATGTGGCCAGAAAGGAGGTCACAGCTGTGCACTGCTGTGGTTTCATGTCCTTACTGTTGCCTCTCACTGTCCTGCCTGCAGCACACCAGTTACCTCTCATCCTTCAGTGTGTGGCCTTGCTTTGCTTCCACAAGCTCCTGCACCCAAGGGCAGGAGTGAAGACGTGCTGCATGGCCTTGCAGAGTCAGAGGCTCTGACCTTGTGCTGATATGTACTTGGACTTCCCTTCACTTATCTGTCTCCCTCCTTGAATATAGAGAAAGTAAAAGTTGTTGGTTTTTAGATGTGCTATGGCTCTAACCACCTACTAGATATGGAAAACACAATTCACAGTTCACTGGGGCAATTTAGCCAGTGAACAACTTACACAAACCAGAAGTGCCAGGAAGACATTTTGGGGAAGTGGAAGCACATAATTTGCACTTCAATCATGATGTTCCCTGCCAGATAAAATCAGCACAAGCCTTAGGCTGTACCTGGGACAAAAATGACAAAAGGTTGATGAGTCTTGATAAATAGAAAATGGAGAAAAAATCTGAGAAACCATTACAGAATCAAATGCAAGGAGCCACATGAGCTAAGCCCAGTTCTGTGATGGTCATACACTCACCTGGGTTATTATTTTGTACCTTGTTACTAGCCTGCGATTGGCACCAATAAATGCAAAACGTCAGCTCAGCTGGAAACAGATGTGTTCTACACCATTTAGTATCTCATCCACTCAAAAATACAGAAAAAGGCACAGCTAGATAAGCTGCAAAACTGATTGCTGACAGATGAGGCTCTGGAAACACATCCAAGAGGGTCAGGTGGGAACTGGGAAACAGAATGGCAGCAGGAGGAGAGGAAGGCTATATGGGGGTCATTGCTCCCAGAGTTAGCAACAGGAGATAGGGTTTCATGGTGCTCAGTCAGCAGTCTTGGATGTGCAGGCATCCTTATATCTGACGACTCACTCCTGACTTAATGTGTAAGGCTGCTTGGCAAAAAACACCAAAAACCCAGGGTCTCCTGAGGAAGCCATCATTTTGTAGCTTTTGAAGGCACTAACAGCATGCTGTCAAGTCACTGAATGCCTGCTGTAAAATTCAAGCCCTCGGTGAATTGCGGTTTCTGCACAAGCAGCGTGCTGGACAAGGGGAGGGCAGCAAGGTGCAGGAACACAGCACACACCTGCTTCCCACAGACGCACAGCTCCCCACCCAGCCTGCCAGAGCTCAGCTAATCCACAGATCCTTTATAGCGTCATGTCTTCTCTGCAGGGCTCTGCTCCAGTGTGGTTCAGGCTGCAGAGCCCAGATGGGAGCTCTGGATGTTTTCCTTTCTATCCACAGAAGCCCTTTTATCTTTCAGCTGCCAAAAAGGCATGTGGATCCTCACAGGAAAACAATCAGCAAGTCTCTCTATCAGCCAGAGACATCAGGGACACAGGCATGTTTAAGCCTCACTCCCATTCCCAGCCCTTATCTGCCTGGATGGAGCTGTGTGGCCCTTTGAAGAGCCCAAACTGCTCCCTCACCCTGCACAGTGTCCAGGGTAATGATGGCTGCCCTGCCCAGATCCCCTAAGAGCTGCCTTGCCCAACACCCTGGGCACAGCCCTGCTTTTCTTGCCAGCTCTCTTGGATGAGTGACAAGGGGTGTTGAATGGAAAGGGAATCATGACACCCGTGGGGACCCTGCTGACTTGTCAGTGCTAGTGTGGTTTTTCCCACTTTCCCTTCATCTGCTCCGAACTGGCACCAAGTGTGCCACATCACCACTGCTTCTTGCCTAGTAATCATGCAAGAAACCTGCAATCTATTTTAAAAAAAGGGCTGAGTGCCCTTAAAGATGAGGGACTAGGGCAATGTATATAACTAAAATAATAAAACAGGAAAGAAAGTACACACGTGTTCCCAGGTCTTCCAGTACAAGCTCCAGAAAGGTTATGTAAGGTGCTGCTCACATCCACATTATGCTGCTGTTTGGAGTTAATGCAGTCTTGGAGACAAGAAGCTTTCAGCCCTGGAATAGGTGCCCTCAGCCTCTCTGGGTTGTGTCCTCCTGTTCCACCCAGGAGAGGCAACTAGAAGCAAAAAGAGCATCTAATCAGCTGTAATTGAAACCCACCAGCTCCAATCCATCTCCCAGCAAAGGGAAGGGCTTCATACAAAATGTCCTCTACTCCCACAGAGAGGTGTCTGTCCTCATGAGTCTCCTGGGAGTGAGCAGGAATCCTTTTCTCACAAGGAAAACTGAAGAGTGTGTGTGCAAACCATGGATTTCCAAGCCATTGCACGGCTGGTCTGGGAGCAGGTCTGTGCAATGCCCTGCTTGTAATGCCAGAATTCCTTCAGGTGTACAACAGGTCTTGAGTGCAGTAGTGGCTTCTGTGTTGTGACTGATAAGGGGAATGAAAATCTCTATAGCATAGGACTGTGTAGCTGCTGGCTACCACAGGATCTGAAGTAAATCAAACCCAATGATCTCTCTGAGAAAGGTTCCTTTGCAATGTTGTCCAATGCTCATGCAATGATATAAACTTTTATTTTCGGCCTGTCACCGCATAGCACTGAAGATGCAGATGTGGTAAACTTTCTCAGGCATTAAAGTGCTGAAATTAAACAGTCATTGCAGCCAATTTTGTCCTTCAAGTCCTTAAGCAGGACACAGACCATCACACCCTGAGTCATCCAGCCTCACAGCACCATGAACTTGCTGTCTATACCTTAGGTTGTTTTTTTACAGTAAATCCACCTCCCTACCAGCCTGTCACAGCACAAAACATTTAGCAATGAATAATATTTCTGCACCAGTAGGAACATTCCCTGCAGTCTGAGGATGCAAACAGTTTCTTCCTGGCAATCTATAGTGCAGCTGCCAAAGGCTATCAGTCTGAGCTGGAGCCTTGGTGTTATTTTAAGCACTGTTCCCAGCTGCAGCAGCACTGTGTTTGCCAAAACCCTTCCTTCTAGAAAGGAAGAAAACTAGCCAGGCCATATGGTGGCTTTCAGGGAGATGAAGTGTTGACTTTTCCCAGCATGTCACGAGGACAAAATTAATCCACACTTTAGCGTAGCTGGTGAAGAATCCTGCACACCTTTCATGTCCAAACCCATGTATTTTGTCTGTCCTTCTAACTCTAAATCTGTATGTCCCTCAAACTCCAGCTCGATGCCAGGACCTAGATGAATACCTTGTTCGTGCCTATCACTGAACAAATATATGGAACATCCACTGAGCTGTATTAAAAGCCAAAGGTAGGCACCCAACTATAAATGCAGATAAATTAGGTCTTTGAGGGACAGGAGACCAGTGTCAGACTGACAGAGCAGAATGCCAAGAATTTGTGCACTTCTGACTCACCTCTGGCTAGAGAAGGGTGATTAAGATAAGGGCTCTGCTCCAGGGTTACCAAACATTTCTGGACAAGTCCTGCTGCTTTTGTGCTCCCCTGCCAGAATTGAAAAGCTTAGACATGTCCAGCAGGTACCTAGCTATGAAGGTAAATGCAGGTAGTATCCATAGAACCTTCCCAACTGCCAGCAGAGAGGTTTCCCTTCCCATATGCACAGTCATTCCAGGACACAAACCCAAACAGCTTCTGTTTTAACTACCCATCAAGAGACATACTAAACTATCATCGCAGTCAATTTAGCAAATGTTTGCCTTAGATAAAACAAAACTGAAGAAAGGTGAGAGCCTTGTGTAATCTAAATCACATTTACTCCCACACACAGAGTAAATAAAAAAATCTTTTGTATTGTGCACTGCAGCCTATGGAGACGTATGTATATAATAAACATCCTCATTCTAAAGGTAGTTAAAGAAGGGGTTTAATGAGCCATATAGGGAACACAACGGGAAAATGAATCTACGTGCTCAGTCAGCACTAAGGTCTCCTAGCTCCAGTCTGCTTTCCTACAGCAGATCACAGCAGTCAATACCAGCAAACTGAACCAGGCCCATTGGCAAAGAAAATGGCTGTTTGAGTTTGCAAGTTTAGGCCCCTGGCACTTCAAGGAATGGCTGGCATAGTACTTCAGCCACACGAGAGGCTGATGGGGATATTGCTCAGGGGCAATTCCTCTCAGCTGGTTTTAATTGGATTATGTAGAAGCAACATCCTGAAGCACACCAAAACCTTTGGAGGAGAGTAAGTTTACAAAGGGTCTGACACAAGGTTAAGGCTACCTGTCTGAGATGGAGCCCAAGGTCATAAGCACTGCATCAAAATAAGGCAGTTTGGATGTGCCATACAGCCAGAGGGGAATCTTTTGTGGTATGAGACAAAACCGGAGTTGCACAGAACTGGTCAGGCCCCCAGATTCCCTTAGCCACATGGTTCCAAAGCTCTGTTCTTAGCTTGTGTGCAAGCTTGCTGTTAACCACCCACTGCATGGTTTAGGTAAGGAAAGAAAAACAGCTTTCAACACCCTCAGCTGTGGCTTATGCAATACTTAACATTATTGTTGCTGAAAGGCTCTCATAGAAGCTTCTGCTTGGCCCTTCCTAGTCCCAAAGGCCCTGTTGTTCCTGAGAGATATTAGGTAGCACTTACATCTTCAAGACTGTGTAGATTCAAGTCCAGAAAGGACTTGCTTAAAGAGCAGATTATTGCAGCAAATTCCTACACTCCACCAGACATTTTCAGTTGTGCACTGTCCAACAGCAATTTTTAAAACATCTGTTCCATCTTAAGGTGGATGGGAAAGAATTTGTGATTGAGACTTAGACACCTGTTTTTCTGATAGCTGTGTAAGTTGAGGAACCCTAAAGACTAAATGGCTGTGATGCCATTTCAGAATTAAGATCTGATAATATTGATTCCTTACCCATGTCTTCAGGCAGGGGGACAGTGATGAACATTGCTTGAAATAGTACTGCTGAAAAGTATGTGTATAACAGGTGAGGAGTGTCTGTCCTATCATGCATGTAATTTGTAATAACCAATGCATGTGAAGGAAAAAATACTACAGGCTAACCCTGAAGAGATGATATGTGGATATAAAAAGTATGGTCCTAATGTCAGATGAGAAACCAGTTGGCAAACATGGTTATGACAGATTGCTCCAGAGAAAGCTATGTGATTGCAGAAAAGGGGATTGGATTATAAACACAGAAAATTGCATGGAGGAGGAGAAGGCCAGCACAGAATCTCAGTTGTTTGAACTAAGGATATGAAGCACTGAGGCTGCAGGAGCTGCTTCTTCCACCAGACTCAGTAAAAGCTGAGATTCTGAAACCCCTACTGGTGTTGAAATCTCCTGGGCCCTCCTCTCATTCTCTAACTATACTTGATTACAATGCTGAACTGCAGAATTAGAAAAAGATAATGACGAACTTTAATGGATTTTGTCATTGAATAGGTGTCTGCCCCACTGAGTATCCAACAGCCTTTGTAACAACAGTCCCTTCTACAATTTGGCTGCTTGGCCTCACGGTGGTCAGCTCAAATACAGCTGTGTGCCTGTGGCTGGGACAAGAGCTATGAGAAACGTCATCATAGCCTCCTCCCTTCACCATGTAGCCACGTTTTCTTGCCCATAATCCTTGCCTCAGCTAAATTACGATTACGGCTACACTTGCCCAGTACCTTGCTCACCCAGGCCACTTTCTGCTGTCCTAGCTTGATCTTGGATCTGTCTTCTCCCTACAGACTTGCCTGACAATCACTGGACTGTGATTGGTCCCAGTTACTGTCACTTGACCTGCTCTGCTCACCTTGGTCACGTACTCTGGGACTGTATCCATGAGGCCACTGCCCTACTGTCACCCCTTGCTTCAGTTCGTCTTCCCTTACAGAGCAGCTCCAGTCACAAGTCATTATCAAGAAGTTCTCCTTTAGAAGGCACCATCTTAGAAGATTCTCTCACCTCCAACTAAGGCCTGCAAGATCTGGGGATACCTGTAGCAAAAGTAAATAGCCAGATGCAATTACAGGAAGATCATCAAAAGCAAAAATGCCAGACTGCTGCAGAAATANCTGAAGGTAGCCTACCTATATATTGTTCAGTATCTGTTGGAAGGGTGAAGGATTTCTTGCATGTACCTGCATTAGAAAAAAATCTTTTTTCAAAGGAAATGATGAAATATAAGTTCTTGTAGTGCATAGTCCTCCATCAATACAGCTACATTTCTTAAAGAAGAGAAATGTGAAATGATGGCTTTATGGCAGGGAAGAGCAAAAGTATAACCTAGGATTCAAATACATGACCTAGGAATCAAGACCATGTTGTTCTGGCTTTCACACCGACAGCAGATGAAAACAGCTTGGAAAGATCCTTGTTCATGCAACTGTGTCTCACTGAATGATGTGGCAGGGACAAAGGCAGTAAAAAAATCCTCAAGAAAGGCTTGAAAAAGT
>VYZR01049298.1:6020-20321 GCA_013400675.1 Oxylabes madagascariensis | reverse complement strand
GACACTGGCAGATAAACCACAAAAACAAACAAAAAAACCCCCGCAAACCCACAAAAATTTCTGCCTTCAAAAGTTAGTCTACTATCTCCCTCCACCAGTTTAAGTTTCGTATTTATGTTGCTCTCAACATGCTATTTACCAACACCTCACTTAGGGGCTTCTTTACTGCGGGAAGCAGGATCTACAGCCTGAAGGTGATGCATGCAGTATGACCTAGAGACAATCTTCTTTTGGACAGAAACAGGCTACTTGACTTCCATGCCTGATGCTTATAATCAGTTGGCCTTACTCATGTATGTTTGGTTATAGACGTAATGCAGTGGAGCTGTAATTTGCTTCGCTTCAGTCAAATTCATTATCCCCTCACTAAAATGCAAACTGTTATGTTTTTGATACAGTTAAAAATTTCAAAAGTCTTCACCTTAACATAAGGACTCCAGAGTCATGGTAGGAAATGGATTTCTGGCTAAACTGGTTACAAGACTGAGAATGACAGATCTTCCGTACGTTGCAGGTCTGTGTTGCTGGAAAGGCATGTTGAAAATGGCTGCTAAATCACATCCTTAATCTCTTTACAGAATGAAGTAATGAAGTACTAACCAGGAAGCACCACTCTAATAGTGTCATTGCATTCTGCATCAAACTAGCAGTGTCAGCTTTTCGATATCACTCAACTGCCTGCAATGAAGTCCCAAACCAGGATCACACTTACTTGTAAGCTTGTTGTGACTCAGAACCAGCTGTGTGATGTGAGACAGCGTAACTGTAAATGAAGAGAGAAGAAAGTTAGTTTATGGACATGGCAACTGAGAGCTTGTATCTATTTCAGCTGAAAAAAAAAAATAGGAAAGTTATTCTCTCCACTCCAGTAACTTGATCCATGTGTATTGTCACAAATAAACAAGAGAAGCTCAAGACTAAAGGACACATCCACCTACTCCTCTGCCCTTTTACTTCACATTTCTGTTACTGCATCAGACACAACATGGAGAGTTTTACTCACTGATACAGCAACCATTTCAGCTAATCCTTGAAAAAGCTCATGACTTAACACAGGCAAATATAACCTGTTGGCAGAATGAAAGCAGTCACTCAAAGGCACCATCAGATCAGAAAGTTCAGTGTTTAAAAAAAAAAAGGCATCACCACTGTTCCCTGTGCAGGGAACTGTGAAGGAAGAATTGCAGGATGTGAAGAAAGGAAAAGCAGGGAGGAGAAAAGAAGAAACAGTGCACTCACCCTAAATTTCTCCCAAAATTTGAGCACTCCAAGTACTGCCTGCACCACCTCACTATGCAGAACAAGAGGACAGGGAAAGAAGCCCATAGAAAGTCTAAGTATTGCAGGAAAATCATCACTAAAGGGCAGACAAGAGCAGCAGCCTCCACAAAGAGCTCTTTCTTTAAAACATAAAAGGCACATTGGTATCTGAACCATAAGTAACCATTTAACACTACTGATAAATAGATAAATACAGGACTGCAATTTACACCGCAAAATGCGAGAAGATTCTGGAGATAGTCACAAGCTTGTGAACAGATGCCTAAGTACGCTTTATACTTTTGTTTCTCTTGGTTTAGCTATTTTAATCACTGTGACAATCAGTAAAAGTCAACATTTCATGGGCCCTTGATATTCAAGCCTGACTAGTAAGAACACAACCACCAGAAGTGCAGCCTTACCACTGAGATGCAAAGTCCTCTAGTCTGACGTCTTCAGTTCCAAGGCAACTGAACCTAGATCATAGCCAGATCAAACTGACAACATCAATCCCAGGGAAAAAAATCTTTTTATTTCTGCATTTTACTTCAAAAAACAAAAAAAAAAGTCATTCTGGAGCTCTGAGGCTCTACCTAGACTCAACAGCATCAACAAAAAAAAATTGCTTTTTTAAAAAAAAAGGAAAAAACCACATTATTGTTTTTGACACTGTACAAAGTTGCTTCCATTTCACTTTGCTTTTAAAGCAGAGAAGTTAAACAATGTCATCCTGTTTGTACAAAGGAAGCATAGATGCTTACTACTCAAGGGCAATGAAGCTTTGGGGCTGCAGACTTGGGTCTCCTGTACAGTGAACTCCTGATGAATTTAAATGCCATGATAAGTTCTGTGCACATTTAAAGGTAAGCCTTTTGACTACACCATCAAGCCATGTGCACCACTGGCCTTTAGCAACACAAGGTTAGAAGCATTATTCTCACGACTCCCTCTCCTTTTTTATCCCATCACTGTGTTCTTCAACTGAGACTATTTTCAGAAAGGTTTCTTCTCTCACATCTATACAAAACAGAACAAAGTCCACATTAAAAATTTCAAGGCCAAAATCCCTAGAGCAAAGACATTTGAATCTGTGTTTTACTGTCCAAATCTGACTGAAGCCTAGACACCTTGTCTGAAACTCCACTATCTCAGTCAATCCTGATGCATGACAAAAAATCCCATGGCATCTTTGACCAGCAACGGCAGGCTGACATCCCCCAAAGGGACAAGAAAGGCTACACTCCAATACTATTTTGAAAAGAGCAAAGGTTTAGGTGTCTGTGCTCTGGACTACTTCCAGCAGACACTTTAGACATATCAAGACAAAGAGATTCTGCAGTCTTGAAAGGTCCAAAGCTACTACCAGTTCAGAGGCAAGTTTAGAAGCATTTTAAGAAAGGGAGCCAAGTAGGCCGTACTTGCTCACTCCTTACACAGAGGGATATTTGCTCACTGACATTAAACTGATCTGAGTCAAACAACCAGCCACTGGAAATAATGTTTTCCTTATGCTGCCACATGCCCACTCCTGTGAAAAGGACTGTGTTGTGGGATGTCAAGCTGACTGAGATTTACCTCATCCTATACATAAAGTCATTCTGGAGGACAACTAAACTATCAAGTCTGGCAAGGAAGACACCTGTCTTACCTGATTAACATCCCCAAGTAACATCTAGAAGGCTAAAGAGGGCCTGGTGGGGCAATTTTGATTTGGATGTACACAGTCCAGGTAAGCATAACATACTTATGTTATGGTCATGGGCAGATGACTCAGCCCACGTACCACTCTCCCGAGAATGGATGGGCACTGAGATTCCCATGGGAAGTTGCTATAACCTCCCATTGCAGGAGCTTCTGGACACTACCTGGGTAACATTATAGTCACTAGTGTACAAGCACTAAGTTACTGAATGCTTACAGATATTCACACAGATGTCTGAGGGTAAGGACAATACCTATTTCCAGAGCAATTTACTTGCACAGTAATCACAAATTCTCATTATGGTCCCAGTCCTACTATTACTTCAAAAAAGAGTGAGTCAAGGGAAGAATATTTAGGTTCTTCCATTTTGGCTCTATTATCAAATATCTTCATATACTGCTGCCGTGCACTGCAAGCTAGCTTCACGTAAAATATCTGAATGACAATACTCAACCTAAATATCAAATAAAATATAAAACAAATAAAAGTCATCTCTATCAAAAAAACAAAACAAACAAACACAAAAAAACCCCCAACCCAAACAACCAACCTGACAAAACAACCAAACCAATGTAAAATAAATTAGGAAAAAAAAAAAAAAAACAACAAAAAAACAACAAACCAAAAAAAACCCCACACCCACAAAACAGGAAGACCCCAGTGACTTTGCTGAGCCAAGATAAGACACTGCCTGTCCCACTGGAGGAAGTTAATGCAGGATGAGCATTACAGTATTGTTACAAGTAGCTTGCCTCTCCATCTTCTGTGCTTCCATTATTTTAGGAACGAACAATTTTATCAACACTAACTTTCTGATAAATAATTCTAGTCATGTTAATTCCAACCACACAAGTATGTACTTTATGCAAAATATGAATAGCTTACAGATGGAATGATAATGAGAACAAATTAACACATAAATAGGATTGCATCCAATATTCCTTCCCTGACAACAGAGCAGATGTCTCAAGTTATTTGCATAACATAACTCCTTCACTTGTAACTTCTCTGTATCAACTGTTTAAGACACATAAATGAGAATGGTCCATTCTCTAAGAACAATCCCATAGTTGTTGATGGCTGTTCAAAGTCCTATCAATAAATGCCCTATCCTTTGCTATGCTAGGGAAAGGGCACATCACTCTCTTCTTGCTGGACCTGCTTGTTCAGCCTACAGGATGTCTATTAAGGCTCTCGATCATTACCTGTCCATAGTGAGTGCTTTATAAACAAATATCATCTATTTACTTCACAATATGAAGGCAAAAAACCCAAACCAATACAATAGAACACTTCCATGGGACATTTTTTACACTATTTATGTATGGAGGGTGCACAACTACAGTCGAGATGTGCACACAAATGGTGTGTAACTGTTGTTTTATCATATGCTGGAATAATAAAAAATGTCTTTAACACTTAAAATCGTTTCACACGGTATTTGGATGACAAGCTAAAGCACAAAACACTTAGATCAAGGGATATTTTTTGTCTCAAATGAAGCCTCTTTTCTACAGAACATGTCTGAAAAACAGTTCTCATATTACAGTGCTGAAAGCATCAAAAATTCAGATGCTCTGAAGATCTGTAACACTATTCTAGTTTGTACTTCAAGTCATTAGGAGCAAACATGGAAGTGCCTGGATTCAAGGAATATTCCAAAATGAGAACTCTACTTCTAATTACATTAATGAACTCCTGAGTTAGAAGTGTTTCAGGGACTACTTAACCTTTTTTTTGTGAATCTGAATGCCATGTTGTACATAAGCTGGTAACCATACTCTTTCTTTGCTCAACATGAAAGTGGGAAGAGATGTAAAGGTTGCCAAGCTTACAGGTCTAAGCTAGCTTGTCAATCTCCTCCCAGATAGAAGTAGTTCATCCTTAATTGGAAAGAGACACTGGTATTTGACAGAGACAAGTTTTATCGGCTTTTGTCACTCCCACAGCTACTACAGAAGGTGGAATGCAAAAGAAACAATGACTGCCCTACACTGCAGCAAGCCATCCACTAGACTGAAAAGAGAAGCCAGAAGAGAACTGTATCCAAGACAGGACATATAGTCCCCTTTGCTTCTCTTTGCTCCCACATAACACCAGTTTTCTCTATCACTTACTTGTTTTTTTGTTTTTTTCTAAACGCACATGGCAAGAACAGGGCGACACCTAAGGAAATGGAGTGGCCCAGTGAACAGATGTTACATGGCACACTGCTTCCAAATCCTTGTGCCTGTATTAACCCTAAGTGAATCAAGTCAGGAAAGGTTAAATACAAGCTCATTAGCCACTCATTAGCAAGCACCCAAACACACAGTGAGACAAGACTTGGTCCTTTCCTTGAAGAGCAAGGACTACAGGGAGCAGTTCATCTTTAAGGGATACTTGGCACCTCTGGTAGGGGCATTCACAACCACTAAATAATTACATGACAAAATGCTGATCAGGGGCTATTGAACACAGTAACTCAGGCATACCTTCCAACCTACAAAACTCAAATAGCCAAAAATGTTCCCTCCAATCATTATCTAAACTTACCTTAACTCTCAACTCTCAACATCTACTAGTGGACGTCCTTCTGGACGAAACACTGGGCCAGAAGAGTCACTGGGCATGAGTAGTGATGATTGCTTTTAACAGAGGTCCTTACTTCATGGAAAGAAAAAATAAGAATAGCTGAAAAGGCAAGCTTTAACACCGCCCTGGAAAGGTAAGCAACACACAGAGAAGGAAGGTACCAGGCAGTCTCCTTTGGCTTACATGCCAGTTCTGAGAGCCAGAGAAAACCAAAACATCCAATCTACATTAGAGAAGACCATTCCTTTGGAGTCAGATGACAGGGGTTTGAAAAAAAGTTTAACACTTCCTCGAGCCATTACTAAAAATTCAAAAGTAATACCTATTCATTACTTTTTATGTGGTGAAAGATATTCCTTCTCCAGAAGGCAAATACCTCCACGGTAAAAAAACCCGAAACTCAAGCCAACGTATGTGTTCTGTCAGTGAACACAACAACTGAAAAAGCAATTAATTTAACAGAAACCAGTCATCATTTCCCCGTTCCCTAACTTTAATCTCAAATTGAATAAGGCCTCAAATCCACATGCTAGATCAAGTCACACGACGTGCACCAAGAGTATCTGCACAGAGACTCCTCTGATGCAGTCTAACTAGGGTACCACAAGTCTATACTTCATGTAGGGAGCTCCCTGCCAAAGACATTTCAGATGCTTAATTAGCAACCTGGTATCAGGGAGCATCTGAGGACCACAGTGTCCCACCCTGGCCCTGACTGAACAACAAACCCCAAAGAGTCTTTGTGCGAGAAAACCTTTTTTTTTAGGATTATCAATGTACTTCAACGTTATCCTTTTTCCATGCTTGAAAGATCAAAACTGGTTAATTAATTAATTATGTGTCTAGTGTTGACAGCAGGCACCAAGTCTACTTAACAAAAGCAATAGTACTCTGTGGCTGCCCCATATACCTGACAGATCTAAGTATGATTCTCAAAATTGATCTCTAACTAATGTGAGCTAAGCACTACTTTGTCTCAAATAACTGCTCATCCAATAGAAATGCAGCGAAGCTTTCTATTTAATGTGAGTTCACATATATGGTCCTTACAACACCATCGTCACAAAGTCCCATGCACCACCCTGAAGCAGGAAAAGAGTAAATCCAGAATGAAGACTTAAGGACGGAACCTAGTTCTGCAAAACTGTACTTAAGACTTCATCCTTTACTGATGTGATCGAAGACACCTTGATGTGCTCCCAACTCTGCAGATAATGGCGAGTTGGTAGTGAGCCATACCTTTCCCTCAGCTCATATCTATCTTGTGAGAAGTTACGTACATTTGCTCCCGGCTGCTTTCAAGTTTAACAAACACAGTAAAGAACTAAGGCAGGACACAATCAAGAGTTTTAAGTACAGTGGTTGGTTGGGATTTTGCTTTTTTTCCTTCATTGCACTCAGAAAAATTTCAGCCTGTGGCACACTACAGACAGTCACAACTTTAACTCCCTGAGTATTGGCTACGTCATAACATCATGTGCACTTTAACAAGGCAAAGATACCTAACTTGCTCTTCATTTATGTGTTCTCCAGAACAGTAACAAGCTATTGTTATTGGTATGCTGTATTTACCGTAAATTTAACTGCAGCAAATGCAGCATACCAACAGCAGCACCCTATCCAGGTTCAGGAAGCATGTGCAATCGTATAATATCTAAAGCATGAAGTTGCTGTATCTGTGATACAGTAGTACTGTCCTTTCCTTCAAAGACCAGTCGCACATTGTTACAGGCTGATGTTACCCCATCCCTTTCAAAACGCAGTGGAGATGCTTCTTGGTTGGTGTTTTTGTTTCAGTAGCAGGACGGAGAAGAAGGAAAGTCTCCGCATCAGCCAAGTGCCAGAATCCCAGCAGTGCGACAGGGAACGCTGAGCCCCGGTGCGAGGCTCCCCTGGGACACAGGCACGGCTCCCTGCGGCGCTGCCGGCCGCCTGATGCGGGGCGCTTCTCTCAGCCCCCGGATCTCTCCCCAAGCCCCCCATGCCCAAGGAGCCCCGGGCGGCCCCACAGCGCAGCGGGGCCGGGGCAGCGGCCGGGCCGGGCGGGATGTCCCGGGCCCCCCGCGCCCAGGGCCGGCCCCGCTCGCCCGGGACAAATAAGGAAGTTTCCGCGCAGCGCCCGCCCGCCGCCGCCGGTACCTACACAGGCCGGGCACGTCCAGCATGCTGGAGATGCCGCGGTCGCACATGTCCACCTCGGGCAGGTTCTTCTCCCTGCTCTCCTCCACGATCTTCTTCAGCGACTTGGACATGGTCTAGGCGGAGCAGAAATGGACACCGTGAGCCGGGCGGCGGGGGAACCCCGCCGAGGGCTCCAACCGGGACAGCGCCGGGACGGCCCCGGCCCGGAGGCGTCCGAGGGCAGAGAACCCCCCAGCCCGGCGCCGCCGGGGGCCCGTCCCGCCCCGTCCGCCGCGCCCGCCCATGCCAGCGGAGCGCTGCCCGGGATGCCGGGCGGGCGGACAGGCCCAGCCCGGCCCTGCCCGGAGCACTCACCGCGCGGCGCTGCAGCGGGACAGGACGGGAAGCAGCGGGAAGCGGCGGGACACAGAGGGACACAGCGGGAAGCGGCGGGAGGGAGGGCGGATCCCGCGGGCGGAACCGGCGGACCCCGCGCGCAGGCGCAGCGCGGCCCCCCACACGGACACGCGGGGGCGCGAGCGGCCGGGGCGGGACTGCGGGAGCGCTCCGGGCTGTGGAAAGGCTGCCGGGGACGGGAGGCGTTATCGCCAAAATAACCCGCACGCACAAAAAACCCCGGTCCGTTTAACCAGCGGTCTCCATCCCTTCAGATGCCTCCATGGATTTTCCAGTCGGCTCTAGCTGCAGACCACTCACAAGGCTGGTTCTGAGCACTTGTAACTGGTCTCGACACGCCGTGGAGTACAGCCTCACTGCCCAGAATGTAGTTAGGCATGTAGCCTCTTTCATGGAAGTTAAGCTCCTACTTACTGTCATTCAACAGATAGGGAAGCTCAGAGCAATTAGTGACTAAATCTATAAAGTTACCTAAGGCCAGGCTACCCATTGAGAACCACAGCTTTGAATTTTGCATATGTACTCCGTGGTGTTACTTAGTAACCTAAAAATGGTATCCACAGAAACCAAGATGATGAACATTTGCCTAAACCAGCAAATAGAAAACTTCCGGGAGGCAAAACTTCAACTTCTCCTTTTTTAGGAATGTAAGGATTTAATACTGGACTGCAGAACTGTAGCATATTTATTCCTAATTGGAGATTCCTACCTTGAGTGCTTCCTGAAGTTACTGTCTGCTTTCAGGTCCTTCTTACAAGATAGTACTGGCAGAATATGTTCCTTTTAGCTGGATTTCTCAGCAGAACCCACTGTCACTCAGATGTACAGGACAATGATGTACAGTTCTTTTTTTTGTCTGCAGAAACATTTATCTTGGATCTTTCCTGTCTAAAATGCCCTAATTGCCACCAGTCAGTTGTCCCAAAAACCTAAGTGCTAACATGTCTGCTGTTCTTACTTACAAGGAATGATTAGAGGTGTCATTTAGTAACAAAGGCTTGGGCAGATAGTTGTCTACAAGTATGGTCCTGCTTCCTTATTCCGACTAACAGCACAGGTGACTCTAACAAGATGCTCACAGAACAATCTTCATGGCTATTGCGAAGCTCACCTGGCTTCTCTCTGCCCCATTTACACAGTGATCAAAACATTGCATGTGGCCTAGATAGCCACATTCTGCCCCTAGCATGGAAATATTTCATTACTCCTCACTTAATAAACATATTGTCATGACTCCCTTTCATCAGGATTGTGGGGGTTTTTTGCCATCTACCTAATTTCATTATCCTGTTTGTGTAAAGAGTTCGTCTATCATTCACACCTTCTATGTGACCTTCTTTGGGTCCTGCTTGAGCAAACCTTTTGTCTGAACACAAATCCATACCCCGACAGGGGTATTGGCATTGGATTTGGCAAAGGGGAATTACTGTCAAGCCTTCCTTTGAAAGTTTCACAGTGCCTCATCAAGCACTGAGTACCAATTGTCTGAGAAGGAGTGGGAAGAAAGATACACAAGCTATTGTATCCAAAGGTCCTTGATCATGAAAACTGATTTTTCAGATTGTCCCTTCAGCAGTCATGAACACAGTCATTTCCTGCAGAGGGTCTAGTCACTGCAGTCACCCAGTCTCCCCTCTCTTATCCCCCCTGCTCTTCCCAGTACGTGTGGTCATTCCAAAACCTCTTTAGCCCCCGATATCCTTAGCTTCCTCTATACCCCCAGCTAGAGGCTGGCCAGCCTGTTCCTAGGGCCCGGCCAGTAGAGCCCTCCCCCCACGTATGGCGCTTGAGCTCACAGTAGAGACTTTTCCAATTTAGGTCTTGCTGTACCTTCCAGCTACTGATTTTTTGCTTATGAAACAACTACAAAATATCTTTGCTATCTGACAGATCTGTTCTAAATCTGTCACTTGGCTTAAATATTTGTAGAGCAGATGCCTGCATTCATTGTAGAGGCTGGCATATGCCTTTTGTTCATAGGACTGCAGGCTAAAGCAGGTGACTATGAGGTAGATGTATGGCCATGACTGTGTGGCAGAGCTGCAATTTCCCCTGTAGTGGTCAGAGAAGGTAGAAGTTGCCCCTGCAGTGGTGCTCCCAGCCTGCCCTGCCTGTGCAGTGATGGCTGGACCTGCCTCCTGCTGGTTCCTCTCACTGTGCTGGGGATCAGCAAGGGAATGAGTAGCTCTGATACCTCCCTTGCTTTTGCTGCCCTAGGTACTTCTACTAACCAAGGAAATGGTGTTTTACATTATTATTCTGGTTTTATCCCTGTTTTCCCCCTCCAAGAAAAGCTATGATAATGAACAACATTAATGCAGGGATAGCGGGTCATCAAAACGATGCAACAGCAACACGCCCCTGGAAAACCAGTTGTGTAGTGCTGGGCACTGCTACTGCAAATTCATCCATCAACATTGCACTCACTAACTGTGATAACTGGCATGCAATATTTATTTTTCCGATTGTTTGTTGTAAAAACAAGCTTCTAGAATTTGACCTCTATTTTTATTATCATTTAATAAATATTTTAAACATTTATGTGTTAGGAATCTGGTTGTTTTGTATTGGGAACAATATAGTCAATACCATGAATTTTTATTGCATTTTGTTTTAAAAAGGACTGCAGAATAATTCTGCGGTTTTAGTTCGGCAGTTGACAAAAAATAATTACACCAAATATGTTAATTCTGGTGCCTAGGACACATATCCTGTGTTATTATGGGAAATTGAGACACCTCCTCCTTTGCTTAATGAACCAATTGAAAAATGTTTTTCAGTCAAAATTGCTTTGTAAATTTAACTAAAATTAGCTACTCTTTTAAATTGACCAGCACCATGATTTCTAGCATTTTCAAGTGCTATATCTTCTGTCTCCTTTACTTCAAGTAACTATAATCATAAGAATATGTCATTGTGGTATTATTTCTCATTTATAAGAAACAGTCCTGCCATATGGGAAGGACAATTAAAAACATTGTTACGGACATTTTAGTGCTTATTCTTCAAATCCTACTCTTCGGAGGGCATACCATTCATTTATAACTGCCTCATAAAATTACTTTTGTATGAGAATAAACATCTATAGTAACATGCAGAAGAAGCCTTACATGCAAAAAAAACCCATGCAGGCTCTAGAAAGTGAAAACCTGCACATTCATTATTTGCTTTGTCATTGAAAGAGGGAGGTTGTAGTCATGCAGTTATTATAATACAGACATGCAGCATTCACAACAATGACATTATAAAATAGCAATGTGCACAGACTTAAAAGCAAAGGTTTTCATGGCAGCGTTGGGAGATGAAGCTATATTTCTTATTAAATACAGATTTTGTCTTTTGAATTGTACACTGCAAAAAGCACACAGAAGTTTCATGGAGTAATTATTTCCAGATTATCTGTTTGGTTCTGCTTGTTTGTGTTTGCTGTGTGTTCATTTTAAAGCAAGTGTTTTAAATCGCTCCTTACCTTCCAAGACAGAAACATGGCCTAGCATCAGCTCTCTCCTCTAAGGACCTCCACTTGATTACTTCTGCAGTTGGTATTTTTGTTGTGGTTCCTCATATAAGATGTTAGAGGACAGTAGTGGGTTACTTTGTTCCTTTGTTCCTCTGTTTTTTTAAAGAATGAGTTTGATAATTTAATTTTAGACTTTGACTATTTTTGGCAAGAGTCAGTTGGGCTGGATCAATTGAACCTTGTACCAGCAGCTTCATTCAACAGTCTTCATGAGCACAAATTCTCTGCTGAACTTTTTTTCCCCCTCTAAATGGCCTCATGCACTTTATTCATTTGTAAATAAAATTATGCATAGGTTTTGAGTATTTCTAACATTTAAAGATGCACGAAGTATTAGTTAGTTATTGTTAGATTTAAAAAAACCCTTAAAATTTTCTCTTCCTCCTATTCATAGTGCTCTTTATTCTTCTCTTCTGCAGAATTTCAATGATTTTATAAAATTTGATGATGTGACAGATCTTGTCAACAGCAAGTATTTATCATATAAAAAATGTCCAAAAGCATTTAAATGCTTTAAAGTGAAAAATGCTTTTTCTCCTCGTGAAAGCAGTATTTCTGAAGTATAGATTTCAGCAAACTCACCAGTTTAGCTGCAGTTCTCGAGATCTTAAGGGCACAGGTTGTGTTACCAGAATGGCCTCGGGCACATATCAGGTCACCACAGCACGTCCCTGTGCCAGTCCCTAGGTCAGCAGGAGACCGCCCTCAGTGCTACCGTGTCCTCCGGCAACTTGGTGTCCTTAAACTGTGTGACGTGGTGCTGACACCAGCCCCGAAAAGCCACTAACGACCTTCATTCATTAAAACCACATACAGGTTTCTGTTCATCAATTTATGCTCTGTCACACCTGTGAAAAGGCCAGTGTTTACCTGAGAACTCATTTCTGACAGGGCTGATCCACTTTTAGCACGAGCAATGAAATATCACAGAACACCGCCTGCAGTGGCATGGAGCTGTTTGGAGGGACATATCCTTCCCTCTCATGTGTGGCTTCCAGCTGAGCTGTGCTCTGGGCTGGTGTAATGCACAAAATTACATTCTTGCCAAGGTGATTCTTGCCTAAAATCTGATGATTCTATGTCCAGCCACCTAGCAGCAAGTGACAGCATCCAGATCTCGAGGAGATTCTCTGCCAACTGCAGATTTGGTTCACCAAATCCACCAAATCCATGGTGATTCATAGGAAGGTCAGAGCCACAATGGACATTCATAAAGCCTGTGATGCAGTGTTCCACAGGAGAGAAATGCAGTCCTCCTTATCTCTGCAGGCAAACCACTCAATCCACACTTGATTGTACTTAGAGTTTCTTACACATTGCTGTCTTTAGAGTTTATTTTGTGGCTTTATCTTCAGACAGTTCAGATGTTTCTTTACTGCTTGCTATCCCCTGTAGGGAGTTTTAATAAACAATATGGACTAAGATTGCATCATCCTTTGACTCAAGTACAGCATCAGTTTGAGTGGACTCTCAGCAAAAGTTTTCTGGACTACTAATCTGAAAATATTTAATTTGATTATATGGTCTTTTATGTCCTCCCTTATTAGAAAAACTTCCTGTTTTGCTAGCAGCTCAGTAGGACATAGATGCCTCCCAATTTCATCCAAATACAGATATTTCTGATTTTTCCATGTTATACTTAGGCATGTTAGCAGGAGTATCACCTGTACACAGGGTCACTTTTTCTTAGTCCTTGGACAGTTATAAAATGCTGGCTTACATCTCATTCTGTTGGCCAGTGGGACTTCACAGGTTTCTCTTTTTCTAACTTACCACCACAGGATTTTGGGTCTTATTTTATAGCTCGTCCCTTTTGTCCGCTTTGTTTTTTCTACATTTTATCTTAACCAGACTATCTGCTCAGCTGTTATAAAGTTTTGTATGTTTGTGGAATTATGGCTTTTTTGGCATTCACTGGGAAATCTTCAAAGAGTTCCTAGATTTTGTTAAAACTGCCACTTACACTTTAATATCCTTTCATAATTAATTACTTCAATTATCACATTAAGGAATTGCTTTCACTGTGAGTGAAATAGTTGTAATAGTTGTGAAACGAGAGTTCTGATAAGGCCCCGGTTCCTTTTCTGCAAAAAGAGCAAATTTCTCTTGCTTGTCCATCACAGCTGACATTCAGGAAATGAATTGGTTATTTGTTCTGGATTGTGACAAAAAATGCTTCATGTTGGGAATCAGTGTCCTCTGTATACCCTGTCAACAACATCTTTTATGTATGATGAGTGTTAGCCTGGGGAAGGGAAAAACTAATTGTAGTCAGAGGTCAATTGATATTTTTATGTCTGCCCTATTCCGAAGTTATGTCTGTTTCATAGATGTCTAGGAAGTTTCCTACAAGTTGACTAGAAGGATGACATAGTTACTGAAAGTCTCAGAAGTTTTTTATATTCAGTTGAAAAATAGACTTTGAAGCTTGAAAATATAACTCAATAAGTATAACCACAGATATCTCTATACACAGGGCTCTGATCCTGACATTACTTCTTAATCTGGTTAAGATTTAGAATCACATCATGTCATTGCTGTGTTAAACTTCAGTGCATGCTCAAGTACTGATTCAGCTGGGTTCTTATACCCTGTGCACACTGTTACTGAAAGTTCTTCAGTTATTTGTGTAAGTGGTTATAGGACAGGGACCATTTTTTAGCAATTTCTGATTTTAGGTAATTTGAATAATACTTAAGCTGATGTT
>VYZR01049296.1:10654-21365 GCA_013400675.1 Oxylabes madagascariensis | reverse complement strand
AGCCAACCCTCCACTGCCTCCAGGACTTTCTATGGCCAAGAGCAGGTACAGATTGTAATTCTACACTAAAGGCAGAAAGACCTTAGCAGCTATGTGGGAGGAGAAAAAGCACAGTTGTATATGATGCACATTTGACTGATGTAGTTCAGACATGATTAATACAGAGCTCTGCATGACAATTTTTTATAAAATCAGCTTTAACACTATAGCTCTGTAAAAATCCAAGCTGTGAATAGGGAGTCTCCCTGTGGATGTTTCTCTGCACTTTCTGACTATTCTTAGAAATACTTATTATGTGAACCTCATTGCACTTTCCATAATTTAAAAATAAAAACAAAATCCCAAACAAATTAGTGGGCATTTTTTTTCCTTGTTTAATTTATACCAGGTTGAACAAGCTGTTGCTTTGGAGTTAGGTGATGAGAGCAAAATCACCAGGATGGTGGCACTGAAACCTTTAGACAAGCAGATCATCGAACATAAGGATGTAAACAAAGCGGTGATCCAACTAAATACAATTATTATGTCTCTTAAAATTGAAGCACTGGTTCTTCTGAAGACCTTTTCTGAATTTTCAGACATCTGGAACAAGGTTAATTACATACTTAATATAATATGTTGCTGTGTTGTAAAATCTAAATACATTTAAAAAAAAGTTGCTTGTTGTGTAAGGAGTCTGTGCTCAGTAGGAAGCATTGGTTTCATAATAGAATCCATACACCGATAATTCCCCTGTCTGCTCGTGTGGTGACCAGAACTTGCAAATCTTTACCAATTAAAGTATCTAAGAAAGAAAGTAGGACACAAAAGAATTTTGGAGCATAAGCAAGCTTGTGCTTTCATATGCTTATACATCTTTTTCACAGCATCTTGTCTGCATGTGTTATGAAAAAGAATAGTTGAGCAGAATCTCTTAGAAATTGCAGAGAGCAAAGCTATTCCTGAATATTAAACTGACTAGTTCTTCTCAAGCAGCCACTGCTGAAAGATACTTTTCTATCTCTTCACAAAAAAAGAGATGGCCTATATCTAGGAAACCTTTCAGCAATGAGGATTCGAAAGCTGAGGTGAATCTGGGCTGATGGAGTTATTTTCATGAGGAAGTGGGTCCAGTCACATAAATGGTAAAGCTCCGAGGAGTGTTTTGTCAGGAGATTCATCATGAAATAAAACCTTGTGTACATTCTGAACACATTCGGTAGTGCAATTCAGCTCTGTGAATGGACAACTACTGGTCTTACCTCTCAAAGGTGCTTTAGTCATGCCAAGAAACAAGCAATCAAAACAGGAGTAAATTCATCTTTGAAATGAAATGGCTCACTATTTTTAACTTTCCCTTTCTAAATAAACCCTTAAGTGACCTTGTTCCCACAGCTGACTCTTCTGTCCAGGCTGAGAGAGAGCATTTTCAGCTCTTCATGGCTTCTGAGGTTCCCAGGCTTAATGCTCAGTTTGGCTGAGCTGAGGATATGTTGGTAGCATGTCATGTCACCCAGAAAGACACGATCATTGGGTGATGCAGTAGAATGATGTTTCTTTTTTACTAAAATCTTCTAAAATAGTCAATTAACCTGCTCCTTAAACTTAAAATTCCTCAGGAGATGGCGGTATTCCCCCCACCTTTATAATCTCTTTGACCATTGGGAACTGTCGCTGGTAACTCATTATTGGCCATAGAGGTGCAAACAGATTCTCAGGGATCTCACAGTGCAGACTGCAGGGGATTGTAGCTGAGACAGGTGAAGATCATCTGTTTGTAATTGAACTGAGAATCTTGCACATTTGTTGAGCTGGTGACACTAATTTCTCACCTCTGCAGAGACTGGCCTACCTTATGAAAGGGAAATATGCTTAATGCTCTTTTGCCTATAAACCATCTTCAACAAGCTAAATGCCCTCTCTCACCTTACATCCATCCTTCCCTGCCAAACTGTTTCCTTCAAATGGCCAGGAGTCCATCTGCACTTAGAAACTGCAGTTTAAAGATGCTATTTCAGGAACAGTGGCGATGACCGAGTGCAACTCCTCCCATTTAAAACCTGTTAGAGGACGTGAACTGCTTTTGTGGGGTTACAGACAGAAGGAAGACTAGGAAGAAAATATCTCCCTCAAAATTTTAGCAGCTACGTTGTAAATTTTGTAGTAACATTTGGATGGATAAGGGATATCCTGACCTGAGTCAGTTTTTGAGTTACAGATTTCAAGTTCTTTAAAAAGTATTATACAAAAAATAAGAGTCAGGAAAGGCAGGTCAAATAAAATAATTTGTGCTTATACTAATTAATGCTTTTATCTTAAGTTCTTTTAGAGAGGGAACATTTTGTGTTTGTACAATACATCAGGCAACTGGGCATGCTGTAGATTATTATAATACCAATGCTAAATAGTATTAAAATAAACTTCTTTTAAGTAGGATCCAGAAGAAAAAGTGAAGGAATTTATAGATACTAAACCAACAATGGCTGAATTCCAATCTCAAATCAGATACTTTTCTGTAAGTATTTTATCTTTAATAAAAATGAGCTGTTCAGGTAAATTTTAGTGAAATTAAATGCTGAACACTTGTATTCTTCTTAGCAATTAGAAATGCAAATCAGAGAACTGCCCAATCATTGTGCACTGCAATCAGTGGAAGTTGCAACANTCACATAAATGGTAAAGCTCCGAGGAGGGTTTTGTCAGGAGATTCATCATGAAATAAAACCTTGTGTACATTCTGAACACATTCGGTAGTGCAATTCAGCTCTGTGAATGGACAACTACTGGTCTTACCTCTCAAAGGTGCTTTAGTCATGCCAAGAAACAAGCAATCAAAACAGGAGTAAATTCATCTTTGAAATGAAATGGCTCACTATTTTTAACTTTCCCTTTCTAAATAAACCCTTAAGTGACCTTGTTCCCACAGCTGACTCTTCTGTCCAGGCTGAGAGAGGGCATTTTCAGCTCTTCATGGCTTCTGAGGTTCCCAGGCTTAATGCTCAGTTTGGCTGAGCTGAGGATATGTTGGTAGCATGTCATGTCACCCAGAAAGACACGATCATTGGGTGATGCAGTAGAATGATGTTTCTTTTTTACTAAAATCTTCTAAAATAGTCAATTAACCTGCTCCTTAAACTTAAAATTCCTCAGGAGATGGCGGTATTCCCCCCACCTTTATAATCTCTTTGACCATTGGGAACTGTCGCTGGTAACTCATTATTGGCCATAGAGGTGCAAACAGATTCTCAGGGATCTCACAGTGCAGACTGCAGGGGATTGTAGCTGAGACAGGTGAAGATCATCTGTTTGTAATTGAACTGAGAATCTTGCACATTTGTTGAGCTGGTGACACTAATTTCTCACCTCTGCAGAGACTGGCCTACCTTATGAAAGGGAAATATGCTTAATGCTCTTTTGCCTATAAACCATCTTCAACAAGCTAAATGCCCTCTCTCACCTTACATCCATCCTTCCCTGCCAAACTGTTTCCTTCAAATGGCCAGGAGTCCATCTGCACTTAGAAACTGCAGTTTAAAGATGCTATTTCAGGAACAGTGGCGATGACCGAGTGCAACTCCTCCCGTTTAAAACCTGTTAGAGAACGTGAACTGCTTTTGTGGGGTTACAGACAGAAGGAAGACTAGGAAGAAAATATCTCCCTCAAAATTTTAGCAGCTACGTTGTAAATTTTGTAGTAACATTTGGATGGATAAGGGATATCCTGACCTGAGTCAGTTTTTGAGTTACAGATTTCAAGTTCTTTAAAAAGTATTATACAAAAAATAAGAGTCAGGAAAGGCAGGTCAAATAAAATAATTTGTGCTTATACTAATTAATGCTTTTATCTTAAGTTCTTTTAGAGAGGGAACATTTTGTGTTTGTACAATACATCAGGCAACTGGGCATGCTGTAGATTATTATAATACCAATGCTAAATAGTATTAAAATAAACTTCTTTTAAGTAGGATCCAGAAGAAAAAGTGAAGGAATTTATAGATACTAAACCAACAATGGCTGAATTCCAATCTCAAATCAGATACTTTTCTGTAAGTATTTTATCTTTAATAAAAATGAGCTGTTCAGGTAAATTTTAGTGAAATTAAATGCTGAACACTTGTATTCTTCTTAGCAATTAGAAATGCAAATCAGAGAACTGCCCAATCATTGTGCACTGCAATCAGTGGAAGTTGCAACAGAGTCATTGAAAATAGCTTTAATTCAGGAATGCCGCTCAAGACAAAGAGCATTTGGATTAGCTTTAAATAAAAAGTCTGCCACAAACGTGAGTGAAATTTATTCATTCACTGAAAATATTAGCAAGAGGTTAAGCAGACCTATCCATGACCTTGATGATGTACGGGAAGCAATGGAAGCACTGAAGGAGATCCGAGAGAATGAGATTAAAATTGACATGACAGTTGGACATATAGAAGAATCTTATTCTGTGCTTCACAAATACAATCTGCTCTTTCAAGATGAAAATACAGAAAGAGGTGATGGATTGGCCTATGCCTGGAAGAATCTAAACACACAGGTATTGTAGTTGTATTATTTCTCAAATCATTATTATCAGCTCTCTTAATGTTAAAATGATAGAACAAACCTATTTACCTAATTAATTTTTTTGTTTCCTGCATTTGTTCTTTTGTGCTTGTTTTTTTTTTTTCTTTTTGTCTGCATATAGGCACAACAGATTGAGGACTTGCTGCTGAAGGTACAGCCAAACATGAAAACAGATTTACTGAGAGGTGTTCAAAAATTCCAAATTGATACTGCAGGATTTTATAAAGAATATAATGAAAAGTAGGTGACCTGTGTTGCAATAAAATTATACTTCATTAGTGATTGTTAAATGATGTATCTAAAGGGCTTCAGAAAATAAACATAGCACAGCATCACTTTATGTATTACACCTGAAAAAAGGCCTAATTTCAGAGTTATATTAAGTGGGTGTACAGTCTTGCTGTCAAAGATTCATTCCTGTATCTTCAGTGCTGGAGTCAGTGATATTCCATAGGAGTTCATAGGTTGGGGAAAAAAAAAATCAAATTTTCAATCCAGACTGAAATGGGGTTTTTTTCAGTCTTAACAAAATGCTTTGGAAGATATTTAATATAAGTATTAAAGCAGTGTCTTGGATGTGACTGGAGATACCAGTTCTAGGTATATCTAAATTCACTGTCTTACTCAGCCTTACTTTTAAACTTTATCACTTTTGAAGATGTAAATTGTGGGCTATTTGTGGTTCATTGGACACTTCTACAGTAGCAAGAAGGAAAGAAAGACAGGATTTGGCTGGTTCCATTATGTCTCTAGGACAATACTTGACCTTTGAGGGTTTCCCTCCTCCTTTGCTGGCAGAGGACTCCCATGCAGCCCTGCTGGGAGGCCTCAGCAAGGCTGATATCCCATCCTATGGGATGTGCTTTTAAATTGAGGTTTCACTGCTTGGTCCCTGGCTGCAGCTCCAGCTCTGCCACAGTGGCCATGGAGCCTGCTGAGCTGAACACGAGTCCCAAGGCACAGGCTCACTCCTGAGGATTACCTCAGAGCAGCCCGGTTCCCCCTGGACTGGGTCTCGTCCTGGTTGCCTTCCCCGGACCTGCCCCGGACCCTGATTTACTGACTCACCTTCCCTGCTTGACCTTGGTCCCGTGTAATTATTGTGGACTTGTCTGAAGACCTGGACTATCGTTTGAACCTGATTACTACCCTGAGGGCCCTGCTCTTCCTGCTCAGGTTCTGTGGGATCATGCCTTGGCTGCCTTTGCTGACTGTGCTTCTGCTTTCATCTCCCGGTCCCATTTCCCTTGCCAAGCAGCCAGCCTGCTCTGCTTTCTGCCCATCTGGCTGAATTTCTTTCTAGAAATAACCATGGCACAACAGAAGATGACAGAGTTCTCATCCCAAAATATTATGATGTGGCCAAGAAGTGGTCCCAGGTGTGAGATCTGGGAATTGCACCCAGTCCTACTGCTAAGATGTGCTCATTAGGCAAAATGGTATTTTTTTCTCATATTTTTCTGACTGCTTAATTATGGTTCTAGTGCCAACTACACAGTTTTCTCTCCTGATTTATATATCTGATATCTTTCCCTTTTAAAATATAAATGAAAATAATTATTAAAATTTGTTTTATAAAAGAAACAGGAAATAACAAAGATAACATTTGCAGATCTTTAGCTGTTTTCAAGATGTATGGTAACACAGATTAATTTTTTTATTAGAAAAGAAATTGGGCTTTCTTTCAGGGCCTATTGAATATGTAATCTTGGTACACTGAATATGTGCTACATTTTCTCTTTTAGTGTCTTGTGAAAATTTACAGAAAAAATGTTAAAAAATACTATATAATGTTCAGTCAGCATGGTTTGGGTTCTGTTGTGGTTCTTTGTGAAACCTGTGTGGTTGACAATTTCATTGAATTTGTTTTGATTTTTACAGGGGTCCCAGTGAGGACAGTATTCCTCCCCGTGAAGCAAGTGACAGATTACATATCTTTCAAGCCAAACTTGATGAACTGTGGAGGAAGTATCTCTCTCTTTCTGCTGGGGAAGAATTATTTGGTCTTCCCATCACAGGTAGTTTCTCAGGGGATAAGGATACCTGTTTCTAGGCTATTAAATTTTTCTTGTGATTCCTGCAAAATGCATGGAAATTTAGAAAAATTGCAGAAAATTTCCTTGCAGAAAATTTCCTTGCTGAAAAATTCCCTGCAGTAAATTGTTATAGTCTTTCCTATGAAAAGCAGCTGGGTGAAACTGACTCTCGGTGTGCACATACATAAACATCAGGTGGAAAAAATACTTCACTGCTCTGTGCGTCTCAGGGTCCAGATGCTTAGCTCTCTTGCTTTTTCTGTTCAGAGCTAAGCACATCTCCTGCTAGTGTTCTGCCCCGTACAAATTTGGGAAACATGTTGCCAAAGTACTCAAATTGTCCCTCCTCCAGTTGCATAATGAATTCCCTTGGGCTGTGCAACTGCTCTGTAATGTCCTTATGTCTCCTAGTCAGACACAGTTCCTTTGGAAGACTGTGGTGTGAACTACAGCAGAATGTCTGATAGGCACTTTAATTTGTGCATACTAAATTGAGTATATTTTCCTGTCTGAGGACATATGCAGTAATCCAAATATATTTTACTTGGAATTCCAGAAGATATGAGGGAAAATAAATAAAATATTTCTGTTATTGATGTCCATTTTAAATACTTTTATTGTCTAATATATTCTTTATATTTTATTTGAAAGCTCACCCATCATCCCCAAACTCTGCCTCTTAAGTAAATATTGTAAATTGACTTAGGGTGTATTTTAGTTCTTGTGTAAAATGATATTGTGTTTCATTGCCATTTCATCCACTTTTTCAACATTGTCTCCCTCAATTATAAGATTCCATCTACTTCTACAGAATATTGATTGAAAAAAAATCAGAGCTCTAAACAGTTACTGTGTATCAAAATCTGTTGTTCTTACATAATGTAAGTGGAAAAGTTTGTCTTCCTAGACACTATCTAGAAAACTGCAAGTCTGATTTAATTAACTTATTACATAACATTATTAGAAATGTATTGATTCTTATGTTCATGAATACATTTGGCATGAACATCTAATTAACACACATGAATTTCCAATTTTAAAATTTGAAACAGAGTATCCTGAACTTCACAAAATTAAACGTGAACTTTCATTGCTTCAGAAACTTTACAGTCTTTATGATACAGTTACTTCTAGCATCGACAGATACAATGAAATGCTTTGGAATGATTTAAATGTTGAAAAAATTAACAGTGAACTTCTGGATTTTCAAAGCAAGTAAGTTGTTTTTTTTTGTTGAAGTACCTGCAATTTTTGTTTCTAGCTCTGTTTTTTAGTTAGCTTGTGAAAATTGCTCTGAGGGGCCGAAGAATGTTGGTCCATCTCATGCTCAGTGTTGGGCACAACTGCCCTGTGGTGCGATATGGGGCTGGTTTGAGTCACTTGAGGCTTGTTGGGGTATATTGGCATGGTGGGCTGTAGCTTATTTAATAAACAAGGTGCACAAACCTGTGTCAAGGTGGTTGTAAGTATTAATAACTTTCAAATCTGATCTTATACAGTACCTTCTCAGTGATTTAGTTTACAGCTAATTAATTGTTAGTCCGTGATATTAGATGGAATTTTGAACCTACTGTTTACTTCTTCACATTTGTCTAAATTGTAGTTGGTATTTCAAGAAGGGTAAATAGTTATGCTAAATTCTGAGGGGTTATTTATGAAGTTTGAAGCAATAATGTTTTCCACAAAAATCTGACTGAACTGTCTTTTAGTAATTAATTTGTAAAACAACAACAACAACAACAACAAAAACAACAACAACAGAAAAACCCCAACCAAACCAAACCAAAACAAAACAAAAAAACAAACCAACAAACGAACCCAACCTCTTTTTAAAAAATAAGAATAGGAAAAATGAATGTATATGAAACATATATACTTCTGCATTTGGACAATGTAAGCCTTCATCTCATTTCAGTACAATTCTGGAATCTGCAGCATAATTTTTTCTGTAGTTAATTATATTTTTACATGCTGTAGGACTTTTCATGCTTCCTTCTCCAGAACTCTGAAGAAAGCCATTGCACAGCAATAGTTTCCATGTATGTGTTTCTGTTTGAGCTTCATGTGTGACATTTTTGTTTTTCCTCTCAAGTGTCGAGCTATATTTGGAGCAGTGTGACTACCAATACACAGTAAATGCTTTATTTTGTAATAAAAGTCCAGCCCATTACTATCCTTCTCTTGGCAGTTTGCTACATTATTGCATCAAGCTATTCTCTTTAATGACAGAGAAATTGAAACAATATACAGGGGATACTCACAGAAATAGCTAAAATGGTATGCTGTGTTATGAAAGAAGCAGAAATGCTGAAAATGCAAGTACTGCTTTAGACTAATTGTAAAGAAATGCATAGCTCTTCAATGTAATTTTGTTTTACTATCTTTTAAAAATTGTATTATAATAGAAAATATAATCATAAAAAGAAAGTTAAAAAAATAACTGTAGATAAAAATAGATCCAATTGAAAAGAGATAAGAAGGAGAAATATTTAAAGAGCATTACAGAAGTTCATAATAATGACTGGAGAGAAGTTTCCCTTTATATTTTGCTGTAATACAGTGTAAAAAGAACATCCAGTAAATTTAGGACAGAAATGTAAACCTGGTCAATGAGTAGTTTTTGAACATAATGTACAGCTCACGGAAATTTCTTTTAGATGATACTATTGAGACTAAGAGAAAGGAAAAAGTTATTTGAATTTTTTTAAAAATTGCCATTTTCATTACTAAGCTAAGAGATCTCATTTCTAATAGCCATTCTCAGACAAGTTTATTAGGTGTTACTTGCTAAGCATCAGGATAGAAGTAACCCAGAACTGCCCCTTAAAGCCTTCTTGATACAAGGCAGAGTATAAATTTTCCATTCTGGAGTGATTTTCTCCAGCATATTTAATGCTATCTACTGTTGGATTCAAGATGAAGGACTATAGCAGTTATTGTAGTGCCATGACAAAATGCATATGTTCATCTGCCTCTTACCATCAAGCAGCGAAGAATTTGCACATGTTCCAGCATTGTGTGACAGAGCTGTCTGATTTCGAACTGTGAAAAATGGAGAACGTTTTTTGAAGGAATTTGTCATTATGGGCAGATTTTATGCAGCTTTTAGTTTCTGGAATTGAGCTGTAAGAGAACTGCTGTCAGTCTTTGGTCCATAGCTTTGGCAGATGAAAATTGACATAACTGGTTTAGAAGTGAGAGGAGCTGTGACAATTCACAGTACAAGAGGTTCTTCATTTTAAATTTGTTTTCATCTTAAATTGTGCATAAAAGAAAAATTTCCTGTGAATATCTTTCATGCAAACCAGGTATGAGTTAAGACTTGTTTGATTGAAACAGAGATATTTTTCTCTTTTCAAGCAGATTAGTTTTAGTTTAGGGTATACTTTATTTTGCTGGGAAAAATATATGTTGTTTTATCCTTTTACCTCTTTACGAGATCAGGTGCATTTTCAAATTTTACTAAAACAATGACACTACAGGAACTTAATTTCAGGTATGGGTTTATGCATGAAATTGACTTCCTTTAATTCAAACTGAAATAGAAACCAAAGCATTCTAGTGTGATTTGTGCTGTCTTTAGCAGTGTTTCATGCCTGCAGTCACAAATGACCAGCTGTATATAATATTGCTGGCTTGCAACTGGATTTTTATTTGCAGTCTACTGGTCAACTGACTGAAAAATGACTATATATTATTCTATTAGGTGGTGGATAGTGATTATTAAGAAAAAAATATTTCTTCTTTCTTTTTGTGCTTTTTAAAGAATCCGAAAGTTANAAATTGATGACTTCACTGAGAGCTGTCCTTTGCTTGAAATGATGAAAAATAAAGTATGTTCTGAATAATCATTTGGAGATAAGAGTCACTTGAGAAATTCTATTGAATGCCATGTTATATGACTACAATATGCTTTCCATAATTCTTTTTTATAGATAAAAGCAACTGTATTTATAGCGAAAAATCTAGTTGGGCTTGGTTATAGAAAAATAAAACAAAAGACTTTGTAATGTGATTAGAATAACTACTAATACTTTCAGTGGAATGGAAATCAAGACTCTTTTATTTGTTTAACAGATGCAGTGCAAAAGTATGTGATCATTCTACACCTAAAATAATACAATTTTTAAAAA